>JAIPRL010002335.1:37670-61893 GCA_025469235.1 Pemphigus obesinymphae | reverse complement strand
TTTACTTGTACCAACAATACAGCAATATTTATTATTTACCCATCAAATCTGAGTTACCATTTTTACTAGTCTTAAGTACCTTGTTCCGTAGTTTTAAGTTACCTACACACCCACACATATACACACTATACACACTCTCACATTTACATAGGCCTTAGTATTCCTCGGCGACTCCGGTTAGGAACTCTAGGGTTCTATTCATGCACATACACACCGTGTGGCCGACCGTTCAAATAACGTGTTTAGGTGGTGCGCGCGAAGCATAGGTAACCGGGCGCGCGAATTATTATTATTCGTTCCCGGACCGTACAGATATTTTTGACCTTAAAAGCCTCTTCTACGTGAAAATCCGTGTCGAAGCATTCAAAAAGTTAGGTCCGGATCAATGCTTTACTTCCCAGAGATTCGGGCATGGCTCCCACAATTGTGGTCACACCCCTAGGTGCGTGAAATGCGCAGGATCTCATCCTACAATCGAATGCACAAAAACTCCAGAACAAACCCCCACTTGCTGCGATTGTGGAGAGGCACACACTGCCAACTACAGAGGGTGCTCCTCCTACGTTATACTCACTAACCCAACTATGAATAAAACCCGACCAATTCTAAACCAATCCCCTACAACAAATAATCAGGTACCCCACCAAAACCCAATCCAAGAAACCAACAAAATGAATTACGCTCGCGCTACCAAAAACGAATCTATTAACCACAAAATTAACATACAACAAATTATCCAATTACTCACTGAGCTATTAGGAGCTATTACGTCCACAAATGACCCAAAAATCCAAATCGCAAACACAATAAAATCCTTCTTGCAAATCCTTTCCACTTTCAATGAATAACCTAAAAATCGTTCACTGGAATGCTAACGGGATCACCCATAAAACAAACGAACTAAAATACTTCATCTCCAAACACAACATAGACATAATCCTATTAAGCGAAACCCGACTATCTCACACAGCAAAATTAAAAATACCAAATTTCCACACATACCGCACTGACCTGTCCTCTAAATGAGGCTCCCCAGCCCATGGAGGTTCAGCTATCTTTATCCACCGGCGCTTCACCCACATACAAGAACACATAAACACCATTCTTCAATCAACCTCAATTAGAACAAAGATGGGTAACTCAGAAATAGTCATCTCGGCCATCTACAAACCACCCAGCGCCGCCCTCTTACCTAACGACTTAGATTTACTACTAAATCACTCTGATTGGCTAATCGCCGCCGGGGACTTTAATGCAAAACACCCCACGTGGCATTGCCGTACGTCGAATCCACCGGGTAACATATTATTTAATCACTCCTGTAGAAACGACTACACCATCATAGCCCCCGACTCACCCACTCACTTCCTCATATCGCCATTTTAAGGATACCTCTTTCAATTCGCACAGAAAACCTATCAGACGTATCATCCGACCACAACCCTATCTTACTAGAAATATCCGATTCACCTCTGTCATCCTCCCCTCCAACCATAGGTCGTCCAATCAACTGGATTAAGTACTCAAAGACCCTCAACGATACAGTATACCCCATAAATTCGAACCTAGTGACCGAAAAGGACATAAATTCTGAAATTCAAAAATTCACTAACCTTATATTAACGACTGTAGAAAAATGCTCCTACTCCCCGGGAACCAGGAAAAAGCGTAGAGGTCTACCCAGAGTAATAATAGACGAAATCAATGACAAAAATCGTATCGACAGAGAATGGCAAGCTAGTCGGGACCCACAACTTAAAAGGTTATTAAATTCAAAAATCAAATTTATCCGGAACATGTTAGAAATCAATAGAAAATATGAATGGGATACATTCCTAGATAACTTAGACACTCAAGATGGTTCGATCTATAAACTAAACCGAGCTCTATTAAATAATAAACCAGCTACCCACCCAATCATGGGCCCCGGTGGCTTAGCTTTCCAGGCCAATGAAAAAGCCGAAATCATTGCCGACTCATTAGCTAACCAATTTACGGAAAACTCAGGCCCGGCCATTCTGGAAATCGTCCCCGTAGTCAGGTTTATCAAGGAAAACATAATCCACACTTCGGGCTTGTTTACTACTCCTAGCAAGGTACAGCATATTATCTCTAAACTTCCTAAAAAGAAAGCTCCTGGCGAGACAAAATTACAAATCTGGCACTTAAATTACTATCACCAAACAAGATTTTAACCCTGACCTCGATACTAAACTCCTGCCTCAGGAAATGTATTTTCCCTTTTACCTGGAAAAAAGCAATAATAATCCCTATCACAAAGCCCGGTAAGGATCACAATCTCCCCGAAAGCTATCGGCCAATCGCGTTACTCTCTTCGCTGGCATCATCAGATCCGAACAATTTACTATTAGGCACGATCACTCGACTACCCTCCAACTAGTTAATCTGACTGATGAAATCAGCAAAACTCTCAATAGTAACGAGCACATGGCAGCAATATTTCTTAGACGTAGCCAAAGCATTCGATAAAGTCTGGCATGAGGGGTTACTCTTTAAAATGCATAAATCCAACTTTCCGATCCAAAACATTAAATTAGTTGAATCCTTCCTGGCTAACAGATCCTTCTCTGTTAAAATGGACGGGGAAATCTCAAATAGTAGAATCATCAAAGCTGGTCTTCCACAAGGCTCATGCCTTTCCCCATCGCTCTTCAATATTTTCACCAACGATATCCCGGTCAACATTAACTCAAAAGTATCCCTATTCGCGGACGACACCATGTTCTCTTCCAAAAATAAAAACCTCAAATATGCTTCATACCAACTTCAAAAACAAATCGACTCTGCCTCCGAATGGTTTAGGAAATGGCGCCTATTAATAAATGAAACCAAATCAGTAGCTATCCTATTCAGCCGGAAAAATCATAAGAACATCCGACCCATCTCAATCAACGGCCAAACAATCCCTTGGGCAAATAGCGCAAAATACCTCGGTGTAACTATAGGCCGCAAACTAAACACCTACCAACACGTCCAAAACATACTTAAAAAAGCCACTAGAGTACGCGGTATCTTATACCCTCTTCTAAACAAATCCAGTCCAATACCTGTATCAACAAAACTTCTAATCCTCCGCATGTAAGTCATCCCAGTACTCACGTACGCAGGCACAGCATGGGCCCCTTTTGTTTCCAACACACAGTAGAAATCCATCGAGGCGGTACAAACCATCGGTCTTAGAATAATCACAGGTCTCCCAACATTCGTGAGAAATAACATTTTACTGCATTCTACTAATTCCCAACAAATCCAATACTCAATTAAAAAACAATCCATCGCCATGTTCCACAAAAACTCCCAATCCCCCTTGGCCCACCTTAGGGACCTAGGCAGAGGAATCACTGAACAAAGAGCGACTACTGCCCTAACCTGTCCCCTCAAATGGACGAGCTCCGATTAATTAAATAAAATTCTCAAAATTCACCATTCATTTCCCACATTAGCAAAGACAAACGCCTGGAATAGTACCACAGATCCCCACAGGTCGTCCACCCAAGCAAAGAAAAGCTAAAAACCACCTTTTTTCCCACTCGGCAAATAAATATATATATATATATATATATATTTACTGGTCCAGCGGCGTTTCACTACCTTTTGGCAGTGCAGCAGCGTTCACCTAGTAATAATGTATATATACATATTCATTCGCCCTAAATACGACAATACGCCACAACGGAGGTCCGTGTTCAGGCGATTATTGATTTACCCTTTCTTTTTCAACGGTGTTTCAAAACTCTGCAGCCGTGTTAAAAAAGTCAAGTAAAAGGGTGTTTTTGTTTTGCTTGGACTTCATTTATCCGAGGTACGGGTAATCATTATAAATATATTTGTTTATTCTGGTAATGTGTAGTCTTACACCTGTGGTCAGTGTTCCACGGGAAACCGTATAATTGACAACGGGTACATTAAAAATTAATATTTAAAGTTTTCTTCTAATAAATTCAAATTTCATGTAAAAAAATATGTTTCTTCTTTTAAATATAAAACCATAGACCTATATAAGATAAAAAATAAAAAGGTAAGTGTTGCGGCGCGAGGAATTATTTATATAAAAGCGACTTAGATATGATAAATAATTGTTAATTAATTCGCAATCATGCGTTTTGATAATTTAATTTAGCGATTATTATTTATCAATATCAAACAAATATATTTTTTTTCTTACCTATTATTATCTTATTATATACCTACGCTATATAATAATATACCAGTCTCTCGTATCTACGCTCGCACGGACGACTTTTAATAAAAAGGTCGTGAAAAATGTTCGCTTTTCTGTGTACCTACTCGTTCTCGTGATTAATTCTTTGAATTACAAATTCTTTTGTTTTTATTTCGCACGGATTATATATCCCGTTATCCCCGCTGGACATCGGTTTATTATATTTTTCGTCATCGCGTGTCGTTGCTCCTCGCGAGTCGATCGTAAAATATTGTACCTGCCAATTTGCATTGCAAAAAATTACAATCCTCCTTTTTTGCCATTGACGTCACCGCGACTATATTTTCGCTAAAACTCCAACGGTCAACATTTCCATCAATCATTAAATCAGTTGGCACATCGCATATACCGATTTCAACAGAGTAGCGTTGGTAAAACCAACGCTTATTCTTGGTACCTACCGTTTTCAAGGTAAAAAATATCCGTAACCTTTTTTTTTATTGTATTTATTCCTGTTTGTTTTTTTTGAATTATTATGCGATTATTGTTTACCATAAAATAAAACCATATAGTTGTAAGGGTTCCCGTGCGCGGCCGTTTCCCAGTCCTTTTTTAAACAAATATTAGATAGGTATATTTATTTTTTATTGTAATTTATATTATTTTTCTATTATTATTTATTATTGTTGTAAAATATACAGTCCACTATATAGTTACCATAAACCCATTTTTGTTTGATTTTTTTTTAATACTTATTATAATTCTATTCTTTGATTTCTTGCTAATTATTCATTTAGGCCTATACTTTTTATATTATTTATTTTAATGGTAAAATAGATTGCTAATTATATTTATTAGCACTTTATTAGCCACAACACATATTATAGTTTTTAATTACCTACCTATATAAATATAATATTATACGAGAAATATTTTCTATTCATAAGTAGGTACATTTATACAAATTACGAACTACATTTTATAAAAGTTATATGATGGTCAGTGATGTACTCAAAATATTTTGAATATTTATAATTAAAAATATCATCTAAAATATTTTATGAGAACGACATAATGTATTTTTTATATCACGAAACAATCATAACTATCATTTTTTGCGTACTGTCGAAAGAATTATCGATTTTTATTTTGGTGCAAATCGCAAACATATTTAGTCAAATTTGGTGCAAATTATACATACGTCCAATATAAGCAGGTAATTTTAATAGTTTTGACCATCAATAATTTATATATATTCATAAATCCCAGTAAGTAAGTATAAACATAAACTAATATATTATATTTTTAAACTAATTAATGAAAAATATTATTTACAAAAAACTGTAACATATATTCAATAGTAATAGGTGTAGACGTATTATTCAACTGCTATGCTATTACCTCCAAAAAAATATAAACATTTGAAAAAAAAAAACGATAGTAACTATACTAATGTCCAATACTCGAAATCATAACCCGCCCGGACCACCGATTATAATATTGCATTAGCAACGTCAAGTGCGAGGGGTAAAATTATCTATGCGCACGCACATCTCAAATGTCGTTTAGCTATTACCTAAAATAAAAACTAGTATTTTTCAAGAAAAACACCGTTTACGACTTCCAAGATTACATAAAATGACGTGTACCGATTTTCTTTCTGAAAACGAATTTGAATTCACCATTAAATTTACTGTGTTTTTGTATTTGCACATTTTTCAAATTTGATCTCGATTAATTATTTAAATTTGAACCGTAAATATTTGTACTTTTTCATTTTTTTATGCTTAATTTTTCAGTTATAAAAAAATGCGAAAACAGAAACACAGTGAACATTACGAAGAATCTGTTTACAAAATTAAAATCGGATTATCCAATAAGCTGTAATCTTGGAAGTCGTACATGTTGTTTTCGAACAAAAATTCGCCGTGCTCCGACCCCCATAAGATGTTTTTTTTTATATTACTGTTAAAAAGTTAGAAAAAAATTTATGAATATAGCAAAATATGTAATGTAAAATAAGTTGTTTTGTCACTCGTTTTTATTCATGTTTAATGTTCACATTTTTTTCATGCAATGCAAAATATTTTACATAAATATTCTAAAGTCATCAAAATTAAGTGCATTTAATGCTAAAAATTTGAAAAGTTTAAATTTCAAATTAAATATATTGAATAAGTATTATTTACAATATTAGTACACACCGCGGATCTCCCCTCCTCTTTACTAATAGTTTAACAACAATACTTTGTCTGTCAACTAAGCGATTTTGTCCTTAAAGATAGTAAAATAAATAATGGTAATATAAATCATTAGTTTTAAATATTTTTTGAACCTGAACAATTTTGAAAATACGTCACTAATTATTAGACAGAATATTTGTTGGCAAAAGAATAATTGAAAGTTGATGGATCAGTAGGCTAAAACCTACACGACAAAATAAAATTATATGGGCCAACTAAATAAACATTCAATATATGAATATTAGTTGTGTTACAAAAGTAAGAGAAACCCTCTGAGGTCGGTATATACATCAGTAAACATGTTGGGTAGTGTATGGATGTTCGCGTTCTATGATGGGGGAAAGATAGGAAATAATATCTAAAATAAATACAATAATAATAACAGTATAGACTACAAAACTCACTGTTGATTGGCGAACTGGTCGGACGGAATCAGTGATAGTGAAAAATATATTTGAACACATTAAATTATCAATTATCACAAGTTGGTTAAATAAAATTAATATATTCTAAATATGATGTATGAAGAACAACAAGTATTTTTTATTTTTATTTCATACAGATTTTATATGAATAATTGCAGCGAAACAATTTACCTATTTTTCAGAAAAAGACATTTTCGTCTGTGCATTGAACATTTGAGATATGAGTGTCACGAAAAGTATTGAAAATAAATGAAAAAATATTTTAAACTAAGTTTTATACACAAAAATATTTCAGAATTCATTTTTGATAAGTACTTAAATATAGTATTTATATACCATTATATTATTATTATTATTATATTGAATTTGATCATAATGTATTATATCCAACCAATAGTATATTTTGCTTTGATCAATGGAAATATTGTGTTTTTATTAAAATGTCTGCAAAACGTTCTATTTATATTTATGTTTGTAATATAAATACTTAAAGTATTTGTAAGTTTACATATTTTAAATAAATTTATGATCGTTAAATGTTAAATTAAAATATAAAAAAAAAAAAAAACCAGAGAAGTACTAACATACAAAAATATAATATATATAGTATGTACTGCTTAAATTTTAAATTTTACTTACATTTGAATTAAAAAATAATTACAAGGTTAAAGGAATATTATTAAATACCATTTAACTTTTAGATAATTAGTAAACATTGAAAAATAACACTTCAGTAATCATATTTAAAATAAAAATCTAGGTAAATAGGTATTTTAAAAACTAAAAGAATATTAAAAAGGAACAATATTTAAAGTGTTTTATATCAAAGGAAAAAAAAATTTTAATTGTTTAAAACTTAAACTTATTCAAATTAAAAGGAGAAAAGGTTTATAAATGCATTAAAAATAAACAGAATATATTAATTTGCTGTCTTTTATGTAGGCATTAGTAAGTTATTATTAAAAAATTTTTTACACAAACAAGTTAACACTTGTATTCAATTTAAAGGAACTTTATTACACATGACATATCACGAAGTTTCAGTGGGAATAACTCATAATGTATTAGATATTTACATATTATGTATATGATATTTTTTTTTATAATTTGTGTTGGCACTATTTTAAAATAAAAAATAATGACCCCTTTACCACAAAATAAAATAACTTTAATTAATAATAAAAATCTTTTTATTCTGTGTCATTTCCGTAGAACATACATATATACCTTATCATTTGGTTATGCAATGTAGTTTTTCTTCAAGCTTAACGCCGTGTCCAACGTGAATGCGGCGAACGCGAATTTGCGGCAGATACGAATGAATTTGCGTTAGCCGTATTCGCCGCTCGCAATCGTGTCCTACGTGCACGCGACGAACGTGAATTTGCGGCTAAACCATATTCAGATATTTTTTACTTTTTTTACATGCAGTGTATTTTGAAGTGAGTTGTGCAAAGGTTGTGCGATATATTTTATACGTTTATGTTCTACTCTTTTAAAAACAAAAACAACTAAAAATGTCTTTTAATTTACAAAAAACAATTGTTAATATTGGAAAGTGCTGAAGTGAAATATTTAATATATAAAAAATATTTAAAAAAAAAAAAAGATCAGTTTTAAATTCAATTATTTATAAGGATAGACTTGTTTTTGGTGAATTCTATCACCTATATCCACAGTTGCGTAAAGATGAAACTTCATTTAGATTTTATACTAGAATGACTACCGATATATTTGACTATATTTTAAATTTAATATCACCAGGATTTGATTTTAAAACTACAAATTTCCAAGAACCTATATAACCTAATAATAAATCGTAAATTGTAATTGAAATATTTTAACGTCTGTTCACTTAAACGCGCGACCAAAAACAAAACGATTTGATTTTCAAACTGTGTGGCGAACGAGAACGAATTAATTCATTCACGTCGCCCGCGTTTATCGCGTACGATGAACAATCTAATCAATTTTTATATGTTTGATAATTTTATTCACTGCGTCGCCCGCACCGTACCGCCTTTACTGCGTTCGCCGCGTTCACATTGGACACGGCGTAAGAAAACTACAAAAAAAAAAAAAAATGGCTTTTTTCTAAAATTTTTTCAAAAATTATCTATATTGAAATTGGATTTGTTGAAATCCTCTTCACTAAACATTCTCATGGACCCCTCCTTAAAAAATTCCTTGTTACGCCACTGATAGGTGATTTAAAAAAGGAACATCAATATAAGAAGTGACACGTTATTATTATTAATATAATTTAACTTGCTTTTTGCTTAGCAATTATTTTAAAATATAAATAACACTAAAATACCAATTTATTCTTTCAATTTATGTTCGCTTCTATAAAGTTATATAAACTTTATTTTTAATAATTTAGTATTTAAAACTAGATAATTAATTAGAGCCGATATAATGGAATTCTCAACAAATGTACAACAATTAATTTACATGGCTTTGGATACCGTAAATGTGAGTAATGGGTATTTGTTTGTAAATTGATGTCTAGTATTATCTGTTATTTGCAACTATAATTTTGATTAATTCGAATTTGATGAAATTTCATAAAAATATTATTATTTGTTCTTAAATAAAATAATTTCTTAAATATTTAAAACATAAATAAAAAATGGGTAAGTTCATATAAAAAAAATTATACAATGGTAAAATACTTTCTCGTGTTGTTCGTTTAATATTAATTCATATAATTTTCAATAAATTTTTTTTTTTAGAGGAAAGCGTAACAAATTAATTATAATAATTATTATTAACATACATAGACGCAAACTGGAGAGAGAGTGAGGTAGGGTTAGGTAAAATATGGATGACCCCTTGATATTTTAGAAATTAATTTTTAAAATTCGTATTATTTTGTCTACATTTGTGATTTGTAACAATTATCTGATATTAAATCTGTTAGGACTTATTTGAAATATTTAATTCAAAAAACAATCCTGAGCGAAGTTGTTAGTATTATTTTCTGATTAATACCTAATATTTATCCATTATTTTCGGTAGTTTTAATTTTTTTGTGAGTTACTGAAAATCGTTAAACAAATTTTAATTTTATCACATCAATATTTTGTTACAATAAATCTCTGGTATTAATTATTTCTGATTTATAACAATAATTTTGGGTAGGTATAGTTTTAATTTATACTTACATATCCTTTAAATTTCACCTACATTATTGTAAGACCAAGAGATTCCTCTCTCCACTCAGAATATATAATTTAGTATCTATAATTTTTAATTGTTTTTATAATACAATTTGTTTTGTAATTCTTATAAGTTTAAATTTTATTTTATTTTTATAAATCATATGTAGTCTTTTATACCTATTACTCAATTGATCAGAAACGTGCATCTTCCGTAACACGTTTTGTCTAGTTCTTAATAGTTATTTATTAAATATATATATAATTTATATAAGATGACCCTACACACCCGATTTTTAAGGGGTTTTGTATAGGAAATTTTTATGAAATTTTTTAGAAAAATGAAATCCCAACAGTTCAAAAATATTTAAACATGTCTTCTGTCAATACCATTTTTAATTGTTGTGAAATCATAATATTTGTTAAAAACTTTGTTTACGTATTTTTCATTTTTATCATCTTGAGAATATGGTATTAAGGTGAAATAAAAAATAAATTATAGAGAACAAAATTATCTAGAGACTTTTGAAGCCGATTTTTGATAAATTAATTTTACATATATTATGAGTTATTAAAAAAAAAAAATCGGTATTTGTACAACTCATAAAACGCGTAAAAATGGATATATCAAAAAACGGCTATTTCCGTCGCTAGATAATGTTGTTAGCTATAGAATTTGTTTTTATTTCATATTTGTAACATGTTTGTAAGTTGATGCAAATGAAAAATGCTAATACAAGTTTTTCATTGAAAAATTGTTGGTGTGGCATCCTCTTAATTTAAAAGTTGTTTTATATATTTATATATTTGCTATACAGCAGTATACACACAATTGATGTTTGTATACAATTTCAAGAATTATAGTATAATCATAGTCAAAATTTTTATACTTTTGTTGGAGGGGAGTAGTAAAAAAATTGTTTTTCCCCCCCTATAAAATAGGGTTAGGTTATGCCTATGTTAATACTGGTAATTAAGATTTCATGAATAAGCTGTATATTTTATTTAGGTACATACCTATATGTGTATCAGTATACAAAAAAATTGATTTTATAAAACATTGTAATATTTTATTGTAACGATCTCAAATAGATTATATTATACTAACAATATCCGTATGTAAAAATAAAATCAATAAGAAAGAGTCTCCACGTGACAGGTACGTTCTTATTTGTAATAATGCGAACTGAGGATACCCGATAGTCATTCTGCATCCATCTTCATCTAACAGCACTATGAATGATGAAATCAGACAAGAATCAATGTATTTATAGATTCTGAGCTGAGCAATACTTCTTTTTATTTTTAGATTTCAAAAACCGACTTTTCAACAGGTGGCTCCATTTTCCATATTGGAGAGTTTATCTTTGTCCTATATACATTTAATATCTAGTCTGAAAAAAATTATACGATGTTTTTATATTAAAAAAATTCACAATAATAATATTACCTATAACGATTAACTTTTTCCTCAAGGATTTCCAATTAACTGAATTCATTTTCAAATTTCCATCGAATTTTGAGCTCAAATTTCGAGTTTAACCCTTTGAGTGCTATGGACGAGTATCAGAGACATAATTTCAGTTTTTTTTCTGGTGTGCGAAATTTTTAGGCAGGCTAATCTTAACATTTTACCGGGCCATTTTTTACATTCCAATGCTACAGAAATATACTTCTTAATAAACAAACGTAAATAAGCAAAAAAAAAAAAAACCTAACTTTTTTTAATCGGTGCAATTATAATTTTATGGCGGCGTATTGGAGCACTTATAAGGCCACTTTTTAAATTACTGAAGGTGTTATTGCATACCCTGCCCCCCCTCACAATGACGACTCTGACGAATATACTCGTCAAGGTACCTATATAAAACTCTATTCGTTCTATATACGTGAAACCTATATCAATCGATAGATAATTAAATTTCAAACTATTTGAAAAAAAAATTTAATTACGATTTGTTCCATGATGTAAATCAATATTTTTATTTTTGCTCTTATCAGGTGTTCTCAATAGATTATTTCATTATTAGTGATACAAGAACTGTGCCCAAATTTTACGTTTCACGTTTCTAGTTTAAAATTATTATTATTTATAGAAAAATATGTATAACCAATTATATTCTAATATGATATATTATTTCATTGTATTTACCGATAATCCAATAATTGTAACATTTTTGGAACCACTAGCCGTAAAAACTAAGAATTTAAGTATCTCGGTCAATATTGACTTTTTTAAATTTCTGTTTTCAATTAATGATTTTGACTGATTTCAAAAATGTTGTGAGTACATAAAAATTAGAAATAAAAAATATTAGTTAATATATATAACTATGCAAATAACTATGTAGCACTGAAAGGGTTAAGACCTAACACTTTTTACAAAACATTAAACACACCTACCTACCATCCCTACAATAACGTCATTTGGTCCGTGCAAGGTATACATTTGCCTATTTAAAACTAAATATTAAAGTAATTTGGACCGCATTTTAAATTTGGTTGACTCGTGTAATAGGTATAGTGGCTACTGAAGGCTTGTGCATTTTAATGATCTACTTATATAAATTAAAAAAATCATGCATTTTTACCATCTATAAAACATGATAAATCATGTGTGTGTCACTGTTTACTATCATATTAGAAAATAAGCGAGCCATTTTATTTTTGCTGTATTGAAAATTCCAGACAGGGCTGTGGTTTGCATAAAATATGCGTAGGTATTAAAAAATAAAATTTAAATGATGCCACTGCATTTCTATAATACAGTAATAATTATAAACGATCTAATTTTCTAGGATTATTTAAATTTGGTATAACTTTTTCAAAATATTATGTATTAAGACTGGAAGACGCCACACATTTGTTATTTTACCGAAAATGAACATTTTTTCAATTATGTAGTCGTAATTAAGAAACCAAATTGTACACAATATATTAGCATATACTAGCTATAGCTCTTGAAAACTTTTTTACAGTTCTGAATAGTCGGTATATGGATATGAATATGATCGCTAATTACTATCTATGTCATATATGTACAAAAAAAGTCATAAAATATGAGTTGGTAAATAAATAGACAATGTTTAAACTACTTGAAAAGCATCTGTAGCATAAAATCTAAGTGTGTAATATAATATTTTATTCACATATAAGGTCTTTGATGAATTTTTTTTTTGAATTTAAACGGTAAAAAAATAGTTGTTCTTAAATACAAAATAATTTTGCATTGTAGATATAAATAATTTTATGAGACTCGAGCGAAGCGAAGGTTTGAATCTAAAATGTAAAAATTTGAGGGAAATTTTTAATTCAGAGTACCTAGAGAATTCTGATAACTATTACTTGACATATCACTATAATTGTACCATCAGATCATTTTGGTTCTATTTTTGGTGTGGAGGTTGTAAAAAACTTCAAAGGTTTTAAAAATATACCCGTATGATTACAATGAAAATTCAAATTACCCAAAGAAGGGGCGAGTACTTTAATAGGATTTTTGAAAACTTCCATGAAATATTTGAAGTACAATACAAAAATTATTGTGACATAATATAGCACGATACAGCAAACAGTATTTTCACACTACACAGTATCCGATAATATTTTGTTTATGAATCTGAATGAAGCCACTGTACGTTATAATATAAAAAAGATAAGATCTATATAAATGAATACTTATAAACGGAAAATAAATACCAACTACAATAATAATTTAGCAATGTGGAAGAGCTTATTCGAAAACTTTATATTATTTTGAAGCTTACACCCCTGCAAATAACTTATTTTTCATGTAGATAATTTACTTATAAAAACTTTTGAAGCACTCTATTTACATGAAAATGTGGTAACAAGCATATATTGAATTTTATGTGGACATGACGATTTTTTTTAAACAATTCTTTAAATAATTAAAATTCAATTTATTTGATATTTATCTAGTATTTATATTTATTTTCATAAAGATATAATTCAGATTAGTCATCTTTATCTGTATCTAGATAAAATTTAGTGTGGTTATGTTTATCTTATCTAGAGGTTATTTTTGTTATCTAATTGGGAACACTAGTACATACCTAACATTAGGTACCTAATGAGATATTTTACTACAATTTGTTTGAATCCTTCTATAATTTCAGAAGATACCTATCTAGAAAGATATAGGTACCTATCTATTAAATAAGTCTTTGTTTATAGGTTACAATTTCGGTATAAATATCTGTGTCTATTATCGTTTTTGATGATTGTATAAAAATTAAAAATAACTAAATATATTAATAGATTTCTGTTTTCTCTTTAATAAATGTCTACATATGCATATGCTTTATTTTATTTAATACGACGTGATACCCACATTTACAGCGTATAATGATTTATTATTTATCTACTGTTACAACCTGCGAATTAATTATTTAATAAATCCCATAATGTAAAATGGGATATGTCATATGACTCAAGACATATGGGAAAATTATAAAGACAATTTATTTATAGTTCTAATTGGTTTTATATACCTAACCGTACAATAAAATATTATATTGGATGTTTAAATACATTTATTTATTTTTTACTTTCATGGAAAAAATGCTTTCCAATTACTTTTTAGAATTATTTATTTATTGATATTCATGTTTTGGGCTTGGTGTAGGAAATTATGAAATTATAGGAAAAGTGGTGGAGGTGGTCAGAAAATATTAACGAGTTTGGTGAAAGTAATGTTATAGGATAAGGTATTGAATATAATTATTGCATATTGTGTAATGTGAGGAGGAATGCCAAAAGGAATAGATGGATCAGGTAATATACAAGGAAATTATATACCGGAAATTGAGGATACGGTAATAATTTTGAAAATATATACAATATAGGTGTAATAAGTACCTACATACATTTATTTCAATTTATTATATATAGGACTATTATTTTGTATGAAATTTCATCTATTTTCGATTGTCCAAACATGTGGTAATGATAACGAGGTACTGATTTAGTCTAAGAAGAGGCGGAGAGAGGGAATAACGAGGACGAGTTGAGTCTATAACTATTTTAAATAAGGACAAATTCAGAAAAACATCTGCGTTATCCTGTTTTATTATAAAAAAAATATGTATTGAATTCAATATTTTTATTAGAAAGGGGCGTGAGAGCTCTGATTATCATCTGGACTTGCATGGATCCACTAATGACAATAATGGTAGGAAATTACATACTTGTTTTAAAAGTAAATTTTTTAACTGTACATTTTAGGGACATTTCAATTATCATTTTATGATCCGCTTGTTAGAAGCCATTGTGCTTCATCTTAATTTAGATAAGTTTGAAATAGACTTTAATGGTCTTGATGCTTTACGAGCGGAGGTAAGCATGCATAACTATTTCAATATCTACTATACATAATACTATATACTACATAATAATTATTGTTTGTTAAAAGAGAGTAAATACCGGATATCCTGATGGATTTGAGGTTCCTCTAAATAGAAACTTTTCACTGAGAAGACAAAATAAAAATAAACAAGTTGTACAAGCAGTAGATGATAACAAGTTCGAAATAACACATCTGGTAATATTAAAGAAATATGCTTTAGAGATTATATTAAAACTTTAACGAACAATTTTTTTTTTGAAAATAATTGTATTTATAATGTGCTTACAAAATGAATGATTTATTTTATAATAATATGTTATTAGTTACACTTTTTGTGGATTTTATTAACAATCATTAATATATATATATACCATTTATATTATATAACCATTTATCTATTGTTATGTAAGGTATTGGTTTTTAATTATATCTTAGAAATTAATTTTTTATATGTATACGTAAACATAAAAATGTTATTGTAAAGTTGTTATAGGTAATTTTAATGTAAAGTAGTAATTGATTTTATTATTTGTATTTAATTATTCAGCTAGTTACAGGTATATATTTAAACATGTATGTGAAAATTTGGTGTGAATTAAAATAAATGGTTTTTTTTTTTTAGAATACAAACAAAATAGTCACACTTAAAACAGAAATGAACACGAATAGAATTGTTGAAGATTATGGCACTCTGAACTTGCATGTTCTAAAACAGATTGAAAAAATGGTAGGTACCTACCTATATTAAATAATATATTTATACATAATATCATGATAATCTATTTTTAAAATGTATCTATTGATAAAATTCTGAGCGGAGCAAAGATCTAGAAGGTACTCGTAATTTTACAGTGATGTTTATTTTTTTCTCTGTGAGCAACTTTTTGATCAGGAGTCGAATAGAAGTTTTGAAATAAAGAGATTAAGAGAAAGAGAATTCCTGGTTTCTAAACGTATAATACAAATGATATGAACTAAAAATATTATAAAATAAAACGAATAATATCTATTTCCCGTAGTAAACCAATCATAACTAATCGTAACTATGTAATAAAAATGTTTTTAAATGATGCCCTAGTAGTTAGTAGTTAGTCCCCTGTTAGTAGTTACAGACTAACGGACGGACACAACGGTGGTATAAGATGTCTAAACTTATGATTACAAACATAAAAGTATTTTAATATTTTTTTATAAACATATAAACTTGTAAGAAACTTATAGGTAAACTAAAAGTATAAATTATAATAAATTTGCTATCAAAACATTTTTAATCGAAAATTGAAAAATCAAATTTCAAAATGTGTAGGAATTATTTAAAGTATTTAAAGTTTTCAAAATTTCATTATGTATATATAATATTAATTATTATATATGTTTATTGTTTACTTAGAAAAGTATTTAGAATTTGTCTGTTCTCGGTGTGCTAATATTTTTTGACGTCCGAAATAAAATATTGATATTTTTTTTGCTGTTTAACTTTTTTGGACTGCCCCTAAATGTTTGATGCTCAGAACCATTCCTCTCTCTCAGTCTTGCTTACCTATTAAAAAAATTACCCGGATAAACTAATAATTAAAACAAAAATACTTGTGGTTGAATTCAAATACTTTTTAGGTAATCGTGATATAATTTTTTTTGTGAAGTATTTTTAATACTTTTTTATGGAAATACAAGTATTAGCATTTAAATACTTTTTTACAAGACCAAATTAATTTTTTATAAATAAAATTGTTATAGTCACTTATTTTTTGGTTATATTATATTATTATTACTATATTAAACTGAAACTCCTCTTAGAATTGTTTTATGAAATGCAATGATTTATCATTGCTTTAAAATTTAATACATCCAACAATAGTAGGTATTCTGTCCTACGTCCGATAAGTGAACTAGGTACCTTCAATCCTACTGATATGCGATGAGCGAATTGCTTTTAATTAAATTGATAAATTTTTATAACTTTTAAATAATTTAGTTAATTTTTCATTTTTAAATGAATGTAAAACTAAATAAAGTGGTATACAAATTAATCAATGTAATACGTTATTTAAATTTTAGATTTTTAATGGTAATAGCAAGAAAAATATTCAAAGTAGTAATCATTCTGCAGACGAAGGAGAAAAAATGAGTAATTCGGAATCCATATTAGATAAGCATGTAAGCAATCTTAAAAACAATTATAATTTACATTTCTGTTTATATAAACATATACATAATATTTTTAAAATCTATTTATCGATCCAATAAAATAAATATTATTTTATCGAAATTTATATTAAGGTAGGTATGGTTGAAATATCAATGAAAAATAATTTCAAATACGTTTTTTTCATCAGTAGATAATAGCTAAGAAGTTTTTAGGGTGGTGTAATTGAAGAATAACGTTTTCTATTTTTATAACGTTTTTTTGCAATTTTGTTTAAAGGAACCAATATTTGGACATTTGGTTGAATAGTATTTATGAAATTTTAAATTGTTGGGTATTGGATTTTTAAGTTATTTTTTTGGCAAATTTATTAAATGTTTGTTTATTAAAAAATATTGGGTGTATTATATAGCCAATAGTATTATATAGTATTATATATTATTATATAGCCAAATTTGCTTGGTTTTACTTTTTTTTTTCAGAAATAATTCTTTGATATGGAAGGAAAAAACATATATCGTGGTTAAATTTTTTATTACTTTTAAGTGACAAGTTTACATTTTAGATGAAATAGATTTTTTCATCTAATTTTATATAAAATTGAATATAGGTAGGTATATTATGCACGGTTGTTTTCAACGCATTTTTCCATCGCGAATATCTACCAGAGATTTTCATATTTCATTTAGCGTATTCCATCGTGTTTTATTTTTACAATATTTTGAAATATTGTATGTGTCAACATATTCCATAATAATTGAGTAAAATATAAATATTCACATATTATAATTGTAGATTATTATTATAAACAATATAGGTAGGTATTTATTTATTGGCATTTTACAGAATCAAATGTTTAAATGTACAATTTAGAAAATTGCAATTATAATATTGATACATATTTACTATATTTAACACATAAATTCCTGTATAAAATTATAAAATATAGATATATCATAGAATAAAAATAACATTAATTGTCAAACTGGGGCATCCTTAACCTCTTTTGAGAGGAGGGAGGGGCAAATTAAAAATTATAATAATAAACTAAAAAAAAAAACTCAAATTTTTTTTTTTTATTGATAAGTATCTATATGGAATATTAATATACGAGTATATTATGACAAAATTTATATTACTATCTCCGGTTTGTTCCAGTCTAATACCCATTATTGTTTTTAATGCGACTTTTTTGCCAGATATAATATATATATATAAATGTTCCAATTTGACTATCGTTTTTGTTTGCAAAAATAACAGATTGTATTTATTTAAATTAAATTGAATTTTAATGCTAAAAAAATTATTTATTATTTTGGAACTAATAATTTAATTTCATTTAAATTGTACATAAAAATAAACTAATCTAGTTTTATGGATTATTATAAATCTCAAATTTAATCTATTCTAACTTTCTAACTTTTATTTATTTTTATTCAATTTCAATAATTTATTTACGTACTTGTATGCCACCTATTAACTATTTCATCAAAATCGTTTTTTTTACATTAGTTAATTGTTTAACCAAATCGTTGAAAAATATTATAAATAATATAAATAAAAAAAAAATCCATGCAATATTTCAATTAACTTTTACATTAAAAGCTTGATAAAATTAAGTGTATTTAAAATGTAAAAAAAAATTCCAAGTTTTTTTCATTTGTTATTTTCGTCATTCGCTATTTTTATCATTCGCAGTTGTATCGTTGTTATTTTGTCAAATATTAAAATATAATAGGTAACAAAAAAAAAAAAAAAATCAAATTAGAAATGGAATTAGAATCCTTAAAATCCTTCCTTAATACGCATTGGACGCTGAGTGTTATAAATTAAAATGTAGGCTCGATTAAATTTTTTCCAGGGAAAAGACACTGAATTTTTAGTTTTTACTTGATAAAATCATAATTTATATGAAATTTCCCATTTTTAAGATCCAAGTGTGGATGGATGAAGTAAAAAGAATCGTCATGTTTTTTGTGTGACAAAAGGACCACAGTTAGATTAAAATTAACATTTTATAAGACAGTTTTGAGGCGTACGAATCAGAATTTTAGATGATAGAATAGAGTATGAGTGTAGTATGGGAATGTTAAGGTGGTTAGGATCGGAGTGACTAGAGAAGACAAAATAAGAAATAAGTATATAAGTAGTATGGGTATAATATAATATAGCCAATAGGTACAAGTAGCATAAGAAGTGGCTATAGTAGTAGACAAAATGAAGGAGAACGCTAGGGCATGTTTTAAGGAGACAAAAAAAGTAAAATTAGTAAAGGTGATATATGTCGAACGAAGGAGGGGAAGAAAAAGACCGAAAAAAGAGGTAGGGAATGTAATAGGGATATGAGGTGGTTGGGTGTAATTGAAGAGGATGTGGGAGATTAAGTTTAGTGGAAGTGGAGGACTAGAAAGGCTGATCATAAATAATGAAAACCATAAATATGAGTTGAAAAAGTTTGTCTCGCGTAAAACAATTAGGTACCTATTAATTTATTACGGCCGAATTACGGTTGATATAGCGTCTTCTTAAGGGGCTTCGACACCGGCCGTTTTTAAGGAGTTAAGTATAGGCAATTTTTAAGTAATTTTAGGAAAAATAAAAATCTAACAATTTAAAAATATTTAAGTACATTTTAAAATTAATCTAAAAATATCCTCATACCAATACTACTTTTCATTGCTATATAATCACGGTATTTTATAATAAACATGCTCACGCATTTCCAAAATTGTAGGTTTCTGGATAAGTTTAGACAAAAAAATATCTTGGAAAAATTAAAGGTGAATTGTTAAACTGTGTTTCTACCAGATGGATTTAAAATCAAATCAATATAAAGATTTTTATAGTGGTTTCAAATTAATGAAAAAATCATTATTTAATTGTTTGTCATTTATTTAAAAAAATCATCCGGTAAAAACATAGAAAATATAATAACGAACCCAGAACTTTTTTCAAAATAAAAATGAACAAGTTTAACACGGCCAATTTATGGAAATGCCAAGACCATTTTAGCGCTTTGAAAAATCTACTGTCGAAGACCCTTAAGGGAGTCCTAGCGACTGTGTTGAAATATATGTAAATAAGAGTTTCAGCATTTCTCAAATTTTGAAATTGCATATTGTTTAATTAAAGTTCTGAAAAATGTCTAGCATTGTAATTACCTCTTCAATGTTCTATCACAAAAATTTAGAAAAATACATATTAAAATTATTTTTAGAATAATTAAAAAATATAAAATGTTATAAAAATTGATTGGAATTAATTTTGTTAAATCCATAGTATAAGACATTGAGGAAGTAATGAAAATGCTAGAATTTGGGTTTTTTTTCAGAACCTTAATCGGGTAGTATAAAGTTTCAGAAAATGATGAGTCTGTTTTTACAGATTTATATTGTACCTATAGCCACAAAAACCAGAAAATTTGATATGTAATTGCACTGTTTGAGAGGAATTAAGGTGTGAAATGTAATTTTAATAATAATAAAAATTTAAAGAAACTTTTTCTCCCTTAAAGATAAAATTTACAAAATTAATCGTTTCTATATATTCTTATTTAAAAAATGAAAAGATACAAATACAAAATAAAAATAATCACATGTAAATCAATTTGGTAGTTTCGGAGATTATTCGAGAGCGGGATAAACATGATATGAGACTTTCTTTTATGTAATTATATGGCTATATAGAGAAATTCAATATAATCATGATAACCTTGACAAGTTTGTTATTTTTTATTTATTTGTTACAATATGTATCAGTAGATTTCCTTTACGTTTAAGAAAATTACAGGGAAAATACTTCTTAAGTAGGTAGGTACTTATCATTTAGAACAAATTATCTACCTACCAAAAAAAGCTCTTTAAATTCCTACTTGACTTATACTACAAAGAAAAGTGTATACATTGAAAAAAATTATATGTATATAATATACATCATATAATAAGTAATAATAATTTTAGAATAAATTAGTTCAGACGAGTGCTGTCCTTCATTTTTATTAATAAATATTAGCTGAATTGTTTAGCAATATATTATCACTAATATTAGTGCATTATATAGGTACAAAATTCTATTTTTGGTAAAAACGATCATGAATACAAGTAAGATTTAACTTGGATTTATAATATATGTTTTCAATAGTTTGGTTATAATTTTGTTATCATTTAAAAACTAAAATGTTCTATTTCTCCTTTTACAGTATTATACTTCTAAAAATAAGTTAGACATAATATTTTATAAAATATTCTACTCGTTTATATAAAATTAAATACTCAAAATAATTCGATTATAGAACGTGCTGTAAGTACTTTTTTCCGTAAGATAATTTTGATTATGAGCATTATAGAAAATAATATTATGAGCAACCTTTATTATTGACTTGTGTATACACGTGCGAATGTTATACGTTTGAAGTAAGTAAAGTTTAGTAAAGTTTAAGTAAAGTAAGTACAGGTTACTCACACTATTCATGTATAATATACGTTCATATAACTAAAAATACATCTGTAATATCTGTGTGTATATTTTTATGAGACTGCAAGCAGTGGGCCCCTTCTTGATCCCTGTTAATAATATTAAAAAATAATGACAGTAAAATAATTAATGATTTAGCAACTTTAAATCAACAAAAATATTAAATATAGGAATATACCTATCGTTATATAACTATATATTTAATAATATTATTAATTTAGGGAAAATGCAATATAGTACTAGAAAATTTTTTTTTTTTTTTTTTAATATTTATTTATTAACCCTGAATAGACGGTGTTTTCAAAATTGGCCACTTGTACTTATTTTTTGAGTTATAGTAAAAAAACCTCGAAAATCGCTTTTTAAAATAGGTTCTTACTGATTTAAAATAACCAAAAATGGACTTTTTTTAATAAACTTTCTATTAATTTGTGTACAATTGTATGTGAAATTCGATAGTATAATTTAGAATTTATATTTTACACTTAATTTTTAATTTATTAATGATAAGTCAATAAAAAACAGGATTTTATATTTTGTAAAAATGAAAAATTCGTGCTTTTTGTATTTTTGTATTTTATTTAGTATATTTTTATTCTTAAGAATTGGACGGACGTAGTTTGGAAGTTACGGACTTTTTAAGTTTACGAATTTACTATTGGGAATGTCACAAATTAAATTAAAAATATTCCCATATTTGTTGTGAAAAACAAGTAGGTCACAAGGCAAAGTAAATGCTTTTCTGAAAATACTTATTGATAATAATATTTATGCTCATTTTTTTTCTAAACATTTCAATTTTGATTATTTTAAACAAGTAAGAATGTATTTTGAAAAATATTGTGATTTTCGATATTTATTTTACTATTACTCAAAAAACAAATACGAGCGGCTAATTTTAAAAATACCATTAAATTCAGGGTCAAAAAACGAATTTTTTTTATTATTGGAGAAAACTAAATTAAAATATATTATGGTTTTGAGAAGTCAAGTGATTTTTATGACATTTCCAATTTGGTGGTCAATCATAGCTTACAGTCTTCTGAAATAATTGTTTAAAATTTATTTGGGTATCCGTATCCGAGCCAAACTATGATTTTTATAAAACCAACTTTTCCTGGCAACGCCATTAACTGCAAGTATATATAGATACACTGAAGCATTTGATACAATAAAGAAGAAATGATTTATTAAAATTACAGTTTCTAAAAATTTCTTAAATTTCCTCCCTTGCGGTTGAATGTTCTACAATTAAGTAATTTTCTATTATAAAAGAATATTGTGACGTTAAAAGATAATTCTTTTAAAAGACATTTTTGGGTATTTTATTATCGATAAGAGTGTAGTGAGGAGGGAGGTGGGTGGATTGATAAGAGTTTTGAATTCGTTAATATTGGGATTAGAAAATGCCTTAGAACTTGGTCGTTGGATTGGTAATGATTATTTACCTACTTCAAAATGTGTTAGGGGGTAGGATTGTTATTATTTAAAATTGATAGGAGATTTGCTTGACATAATATTGCAGGGAGTATTTGTAAAATCTTCAAACAATAAAAATACTAACAAATAATTGAGAATTTGGACTGTTGCGTTAGTGTAAATAAAATAGAATGATATAATAATTATTATAATTGTTTACTGAATGTCTGAATAATAATGCGTAATATTGAACATGATAAAATGTATGCAATTTTATGTTTCTAGGTAGTTTTTAATGAAAATAGTAAAGTCAGAATTGGCCAAGTCGTCTTAATTTAGAATTTTACTAATTTACTATTTATTGAGTACGTGGTTCGTCAATCATTGATAATACTGCCATTACACATGTTGTTCGTATTCCATTAGGTATATGGTTATTGTTTGGGTTGATCAGAATAAATAAATGGACCGAATTTTAAATTTTTTAATTTTGGACCGAATCAATAAACAAAAAAATCTTGGAAAATAGTGCATCGATGGGGGGGGGGGAGGTAGGATGTAATGAAACAAAAGTGAAATTTAAATTCGGGTAGTTGAAATCTGAAATATCTCTCGATTAGTTGTGAAATACTATGTTGGGTTGTATTTTTACCATTGATATCTTGATTACATAGTTAATTCGGTGTTCGTCAATTGCGCCGAAAATGTTAGACTACCTGGAATGTATACATCTTTTGCGCCGGTGAATTTTTCACGGATCAAAAAGGTATACATCAATTGCGCCAGTAAAATATCAGGTATACGG
>JAIPRL010002335.1:0-37570 GCA_025469235.1 Pemphigus obesinymphae | reverse complement strand
TACCACCCGAATATCTCCGGCGCAATTGATGTATGACCTTTTTTTATCCCATACATTTTTTTTTTTTACCTGCGATTTTCGGCGCAATTGACATATACCCAGTTAATTAGGTTTCGAGTGTTTAGCACAATAGGTAGGTAGGTATATGTATTTTTGCGCTTTCTGGTTGATTTATGTTGAATGCCTTTATTTATATTAATATAATACTTATAATTGTTTTGTTTATAGAATAACTATGAAACGCCAGTTTTTGTCAACCATAATAACATCAAAGTACGGTAAATATAACAACTACAGATGATAAAATTAATGAAATTAATAATTATATATTTTTAAGACAAATGATAGAAAATAAAGGAAACGAAACACTAAATACAAATGAAACATTAATAGATCAAATCGAAACACTAAAATTCAGAATAAAGAACATTGAATGTCATCTACATAGTAAATAATTATTTTAACAATTATATATACATAGAAATTTAATTACTCCAAAAGCATATAAAGTATTAAAATGAAAATTTAAAAATACACTCTGTATGAGGTGGAAGATATGGGAGTTGGATATATAACTATGATAAATAATTTCTTTCGATGAAATAATCCTGGGTGAATTTCGATATAGGTAATATATGAGTATATTCCGATTTTTAACAATTTATTATTCGTTTTGATAGTTTTTCTTTGAGTGAGAGACAACTATTAAGAGGATGCTATAATACACCCATTTTAGCAATATTAAAATTTAAAATGCATTCATGAACTACAATTTCTCTCTTGGTAATCGCAGAATCAAAATGTTAGCAAAATTACAAAATATGAAAAATTAGAATATTTACAGTGCCGTAGTGTGGTGTTTATTTAGTTTTAATTTTTTAATTTTTTTAAAATATTATGATTTTCAATCACAAATTTTGGGCTTTAAAATATACATATTGAACAAAAACTCCACGCTCGAGCACAGTAAATATCTTATTCTTTCATATTTTGTATACATTTTAACTGCGATTACAAAGAGAGGAGTTATAATATTATAGAGCGCGAACGTGATTTTTAAAAAATAAAATGATAACACAATAATAAAAATAGTACTAACACATGACTATTTTTAAATTATTTAAAAAATATAATTAAATGTTTAAAAATTATTAGATTTTCGTTTTTAATAAAACTTTATAAAAAATTTCTATAGAGAACACATTAAAAACGTTTGTATAGCATTTTCTTGAGAATAACAATAAATGACCTCTTTGAAAACATGAAGTACAAACTAGAATAAAATAACTACGAGAAAGCTCTTGACCCAAATATATTTACTCTATATCTTTTACCCTAAAAAGTTTATTTACATAAAAAAGCTTGTGAGCCAACGATTGCCAATGGGCTACAAATTTACATAATACTTTTATTTGGTAAATCACACTTATCAAAATTTGCACATTGTTCTATATGATGTTCACAATTAATACTTATATGGGTAGTAGATAGATATCTACTATCAAAAACTAGAAAATATTATTAGCCCAGTTTATTTATTAGAAATAAGCCTAGTGAATATTGGATCATTTTGAAATTTTGTTATGATTACAGAAACAATGTCAATGACGAGCAATACAGACACACATCATATGGATTGTACTTCCGAAGGTACC
This sequence comes from Pemphigus obesinymphae, assembly GCA_025469235.1. Classification (NCBI taxonomy): domain Eukaryota; kingdom Metazoa; phylum Arthropoda; class Insecta; order Hemiptera; family Aphididae; genus Pemphigus; species Pemphigus obesinymphae. The sequence goes on along the minus strand of JAIPRL010002335.1, from coordinate 35,915 downwards.
GATTCCACATCAGATATTACAGATTTAGATTCGAATCATGTAAATTATTTTGTACATAAAAAGTTTTGTCTTATTTAAATGTATTTCTATTCGCTTTTTATAGTATCATTCGTCATTTGTAAAATCGGACAACCTGCAGAAAAAAGTACGGTACCAATCAACTCAATCGAAAATATATGAACCAAGTATAATGTATTAAAATATTGTCTTAGAGTTTTGTCTACGCTAACAGGTAGAAGGGAGGAGTGATATAATCAGTGTAGAACGATGATGGAAAACTTTTGGAATAATAATATACTGAGGTTGACTGTTAAGAATGCGATAGGTGAGATAAATAGAGAGAGAGAGAGAAAATGTGACTTAGGATAATTTAATAAAAAAAAAAAAAAAAAAATATGGTAGGTACTGTCAACTGTAATTTTGATTTCGCTCTCTTCGATTAAATATTTTAATCTTTGTTTAGATTTAATAGATCGTATTTGATAAATGATTTTGAGTATACTTTGATTTTTTTTACTATAATTGATTGAATTAAAAAAAAAATAATATGAAAATCACTATATTATATATTATATTATTATTTTATACTATATTAAATAGTTTATACAAAAAATTCCAGTTTTACATATTTTTTAAATATCTATTAAAATATATTGTTATAATTCGGAAAAATAATATAAATATCTGAAAAAAATTATTTAAAGTTAAAAAAAAATAATTTATTAAGATGGATGTAAGCTCAAACAATTTTCAATGAAAAACTCATATCAGCATTTCTCATTTATAACAACTTAGAAACATAGAAAGGTGAACTAAAAATAATTATAGATAACAACATTATCTAGTGCCTTACATAGCCTTTTTTTGATATTTTATTTTTTTAAAAGTTATATTTGTTTAAAAAGTTTTAAAAAATCTAGTTTAAATAACTAATAAAACGTGTTTAAATGCACATATTAAAAAAGGCTAAGTAGACACTAGATAATATTATTCTTAATTATTAATTTTTTGTTTCATCTTTCTACTATGTTTTTAAGTTGTTCTAAATTAGAAATGCAAAAGTAATATTTTCAATAAAATTTTATAAATTTATAAAAAAGATCCACAATAAAAAATTATATAGGTAGTAATATAACCAATTATTATTCCTTTTTTAAAATGCATATTAACAATTTTCAATTGATGAATTTTCATTTTTGATAAAATTTTCTTAAAATTGTCTTTATAAAATCCCATAAAATATGCCACGCTGTCATCCTCTAGTGTCTTATGTAGATATCGCTCAAATTTTTTGATGATCAATATACAACACAAATATATTCAAAGTATAGAAACATTTTTTAGAAAATTCATAACATTTGAAAAATGAAGTAGTAATAATGCATTTTTGGTATTTCTTCATTCATACGTAACGTAATGACAAAGTAACGCGTTACCTACCTATATATATATATATTGTAAAATATTAATTTATATTTTATATTTATTTCTCGTAAATCTTAAATTGTATAATCTTATATATCCAATAGTATCTTTATAATAAATTGTATAGATTTCTGTATGTTAATCACCGATTAGTCTATCAATTTGCACTACCAAGAGTTAGGACGGTACTTTATCTATTTTTAAATTGTAATTCTGAAAGTTTAGAAAAAAGTTTCTTATAAAAATTTTATTATATAGCTTTTAAACTTCAAAAGTATAATAGAATTTTAAAGGAACATAACAGTAATTCGAATGACTTATATTTGTGAAATTTAACGACTAACGTAATTTAGTTATTTCATAATTCAAAAAAAGTAATTTCCACAATACTGCTTAAATTATTTCATGTACTTAATTCATTATTGTGAATTCCACAAATATAATTTGTAGTTCATAATAAAAAATTAAATATATATTTTTACGTATAAAATAAATTATAACTATTTTCTATTTGAACATTATTTCAAATATTTCTTTAGGATATTTTAATGTCGATGAAATACCTAAAGTACCAGCGTCATCTATAGGAAAGAGGATGTCAAATATTTTTTACGACGAAGAAGAAGATGATGAAGAAGACAGATATCTTTCATTCAAAGTCCCACATTCTGGCGGCGAAAAATATATTTTAATGCAGTTCGTTTTACATAACAAGTATATAATATCTATATAATTATAACAATTATAATATTTATAGTAATGAACCGGAAGATCTAAAGAAACACATTGAAAGATTATTGACAAGAGTCAACAAGATTGAACTCATTTCACAAATATTATTGGAGAATGCTCCAAATGTAGTAATATGTGTAAGTAATATTTCTAAATTATAATATACTTATAAACTTTGAAAAACATTTTAAAATCAAAAATGAGGTTAGTCAAAAATTAATATTGTACCTAGTAATAATTTTCTTATTTTCAGCCAAAGTCGAAAAAAGATTCGTCTGAATATAATGTGGACTCTGATGAATCCGATGCTGATAATGATTACATTAATGCCTACGTTAATACAGATATAAGTTTCAACGTTAGTACTTATAATGTTATTATTATTAGAGCTCTAGATTTAATTTCAATATTTTAATGAACATACAGTTGTATTTCATTTTGATTAGACGAAGTTAAATAAATTAAGTAGAGGAGAAATTTCAAAGTTTCAACGAGAATATGGAATATTACAAAAAAAGAAAGTTTTAAAAGATACCATAACTATAGGCAAATTTCGTAAATTCTTTGGAGATTATACGGAGAAGTTTGAAATTATTAGTGATTTACTGTCGTTACACGTAAATTTAAAAATATTTGATAAAATTACAATTTAATAATGATAAAGTATTTATATTTTATATTGCTTTTATAGGATAAAGCAATTACAAAAAATCAATTTGATATTACGGAGTTATTAAAAAATAAAGTAAATTATGAAGAATATAATCGTTTCAAAGAAAATGTAAAATCCACTTATAACTTATTAAAGGATGACATTGAATATCATGTGATGAGAGACCCAGAAGCAGCCGGAATAGTAAACTATGTTAAGTAAGAGAAATTGAATACCTACATAATATTAAAAAAAAAAACCAAAAAACTTCATAAGGCAATTCATCAGCTAAAAAAAACAATTAGCTATTTTAATCTACCTATTTTTATTAAACAAAAAATTATAACAACAAATAATAATGGTAACAAAATGTTTAAATATCGTCTGGGTGCTATTAGGAGGGTTCTTTCTACAAAGTTTACGTAATAAAGTAATTGGTAATTTTTTATTAAAAGTGTATAGTAAAATTTGTTATTGGTAATACAACGGGTCTTACCTGTAATGAGTGAACGTTTTTTAAAATTAATTTTACATTTTTTGTTTGGCGAAAATCTCAAGTGGATAAATATTACAGTTCTATATCTAGATATAAGATAACTGCAGCCAGGTACACGTGATTCAAGATTAGCATTTATTATATTTTTTTGGACATTCGTTTACTATATGTGATTTTATTGTATAAGGGAAATTCAAATTTTACTAGTTATCTTTGCATTATTATTTTGTGTGTATAAATATATACGTACTAAATCAAATTGATGAAATTGTAGTTGATAAGATGTTTTTTTCACAAATGTCATGAAATTGTATCTTACATTTCTAATAACATTTGTGATGACTGATGACTAATGACTAATGCCACTAATAACTTTCTTACTCGGATGATATCAAAATATTTTGTCCCCATTATTATTATCCTTTTTTTTTTAATGAAAATTGATAGATTAGAAAAGCGAATTGTTTACTTTTTAGCTGGCAGAATTGAAGTTTTTTTTGGTTATATAACATTGGTGTAACTTTTTAGTTTTATTTTAAAGCACAATAATAAGTAATAATGTAATAATGTTCTATTGCTCAATCAACGATTACTGTCAAGTTGAAACTTTTTTGATATGTATGCCCTTTTAGCGCATATGTACATATGGGAATCATTCATTGAAAATATTTTAGTAATTATTGAACTATTAGTTATTCACAGATTCGGTGAATCACTTATCAAGTAATTTTGACTTGCATTAGAATAGCATAGACATATTGAGCAGACTTGGATAAAATACTTTTTAAAAATATTTCGAATATGAAAAAAAAGTATTCAGAATATGTATTCGAATATTTTTTCTTATCAACATATAAGTACTAAATTTCAATAATGAAAATATTAAGTAGTACCTAATTATTATTATTTAATAAAACTTAAACAGTTAGCAGTGTGTGTTTAAGGGATTCAAATTATTTTAAATTTTGAGAAAACAATTTATATTAGGATCGGACGGAAACATACTAAAAAATTTGTCTAAATCTCAAATTTCATCGATATTTGTTAATTATTTTTTTTTCCAATGTCAACCGTTGAAGAAGACGAAATAATGTGCTTAAAACACTGATTACTATATATCATTATAATCCCATTAATTTCATTGTACAAACTTGAATTTGGTATCATTTTAAAGCACTTGAAAAGTTATTTAACATATAATATATGTGAATTATATGTATATTGTATATAATTCATTATCACACGTATTACTACCTCCATTACACACTGTAATAACTTTAAACTTTTTTAATAGATAGTTTCTTTTATAATTTCTAAAAATATTTTTAAATCTTCCTTTTCTGTTAATATTCCGATATCAATGACGTAACTACAGTGGGTGATGTAGGTGATATATCACCTACATCACCCAGACCCCTGTTTTTACTGTGTTAACTTGTTTTATAATTTCAGTATAATTAATTTTTCATATTATCGATATTTCCTGTAAATTTTTGGTCACGCGTTTTCTTTATAAAAAATAATAGTATACAATATATAGGTAATAAAGATTACGATATAAGTAAATTATAGATAATACACATTGTGATACAAATTATAATTTCTCGATTTATCTGCTCGAGATTATCCATGGAAATCTGATAATATAATACGATATAGTTATTTTATGATATTCTGTGATATTGATGTAATTTTCTTTTGGGGGTGTTAAAGTATTACGTAAGCGCCTAGGGAGAGGGGGGGTCTGTCGTGTACTTACATTTTATGACAAGGGGGATAGAGGGGTTAGAACCATGCTGACATCAGAAATATGTACTTATTTTTATCAAAATACGTGAAATAAAATTCAAAATATGTAACAAATTTTTTGAATTATTGTTAATTATTCATATAAAATTCAGAAATTTTTATTTTTATTTTTTAATAGAGGGGGTCGCCGGACATTTCCTGACAAGGGAGGAGGGGTTTAAAAAAGCCAAAAATGTGCTGACGTAATACTTGAACGCCCCCTTTAGTAATACATTGATATGGTGTAATCCTGGGTAAAATCTGTGATTGCATACCAATTTTGTGGGTTTTGAATTTTTATTTGTTTGTTTGATATTTTTTTTTAATTTTTGTGAATAATTTCGTCCATATCAAATATTAAAAACTAGTTTTAAATTAAAATTTAAAATTTAAAATTAAAAATTAAATTGCATATTAAATTTTCTTAGGATTTAAATGCCGCTTTAATAATTCAAAAACTTCAAAACTAATTCCTAAAAACTAAAATAATGAAACTGATGAATTTAATAACCTTGTTGAAAATTACAAACCAGAAATCGACAAGCATGATACCAATAAATATGTTTTTTCTTTTTTTTTGTGCCTTATGACTAATATTCATATCACCCCCCATAAAATGGTCCTAGTTAAGCCACTGTCCGATATAGATATCATCAGTAAGCATAAGTACAATATAAAACGTTTATAAATATAAACGTCCGTTTATTTATACACCTAAATGTATATTCTCTCTTTTGTATTATTTCCATACCTTTTAAATATATACAATAAATATAAATGGACGAGTAATAGCAGTGAATATGTATGCAATATTATCCAACACCTTTCCTTGTGTTTGCTTGCACAGTTATTCATTTAATTTTAGTTTGTGTATATTCTACCCATACTTTTTTATTCGTTCTAAAAATTACTGACCAATTAACATTATCGAAACTTATTCTAGGGTTTAATATAAAGATATGTAGACTTCTTAACGTATAAAATAATATGCACATATTAATATGTGTCATTCTTAATTATTTTTTAATTAATCTTATCTGTAGGTCTGCTACAAATATATATTTTATAATTATAAATCCATGTATATATATATATGTTATTACTTATTAGTCAGTTATGTAATACAAAAATATTATCTATTTTAGAGGTGTAACATGCGTGTCATGTGCGAAACCTGTCATGATAAAAACCCAACACGTACCTCTTAAGAATCCAAGCAAAAACGTTTATATACCAAAGTCATCCACAAAAGCTTATCTCAATTATAAATTGGACCGGATCAGAACGCATTACAATGAGTATGAAATATAAATACAGCAAATATACTAATAGTATTATTGTATTATAATAATACAAACAGAGCCGTAGCAAACGTGCGTCACGCCAGCCCAGACCATATCGAATTTTCCTATGAAATATTTTGCAATATTTAGTACGTCATTTGTACGTATTTGTACGACCAAATTCAGAATTTGCACGAATTGGGTTAAAGAGTTCTAAGCGAAATTCTATGGGCGGGCTGGCGTGACGTCCTTCCAACTCACCCACCCATAAAATCACATAATCTTCACGTGAAATATTTAGTACGTCATTTGTCATTTGTACGTATTTGTTCCGCCAAATTTAGAATTTTTTCGAACTCAGTTGAAGAGTCATAAGCGAAATTCTATGGGCGGGCTGGCATTTATATTTAGTACATCAGCGGTAACATTGTTCTTTATTAATTTAAATTATATGTTGCAATATTCGGTGTAAATGATAAGTCTTAATGACTATAAAACCACACTACGATATAATAAATATCTTTCATATTTTGTATACATTTTGACTCTGCGATTATACAAAGAAAAGTTGTAGTTATAGAGCGTGAACGTGATTTTTAACAAATATCGTGATAACACAACAATAAAAAATGGTACTGACACATGACTATTTTTAAATAACTTATAAAAATATAATTAAATATTTTTAAATTGTTGGATTTTCATTTTTCTAAAGATTTTGTAAAAATTAAAATCTAACCATTTAATAGTATTCAAATTTATTTTACAAGTAATTCAAAATAGACCTGTATCAGTACCATTTAAATTTTTTTGTAATTACAATATTTGTTTGAAAACCGTGTTGACGCAACTGTTAAAATGGGTTCATAAAGTGATTAACAGTTAATAACTAGGTACATATTATAAAAATGATAGATCACATTTTTGAGTGAATATCGTTTCGGTTTTTTATATTATTATTATTATATGTCATAAATTATGGTTTATGTTTTAACTCTACAATTACAATTTGATGCATATACTAATTCGGGAAGTAATACTACTAATAAAATTGTCGAATACTTACTTTTTGTTTCGTTATTTATCATTCTATCTTTAAAGTGTAATACAGCTTCTACAATCTGGGAAGATGGCACGGCGGATTTTCTTCCAACCATTTTTATCAAAATATATGCAGAAATTGAATTAAGAAAACGATTAAACATATATATTTAATAGAATAAATGATTTAATAAACGTTAAAAATACTTAAAACTTAGAATTGTCCTATACATGGAAAGTAGAAACACTAAAAGTAATCAAAAGAAATTAATGACCGCCATAAATCCAATGCATTAAATGCCATGGATGATATTTATCAATGCGTGTGATATGTAAAAAACTTAGTGATAATGTTATAATCGCACGCTAAAAATTAAAATATACCAAAGTTCAAAGGCAATTATGTACACAGAGATGAACAAGATCACAGGTGGAGCTAGATTTTCAGAGTATTAATTAAATCAGAGTTAAAGTCTAAAATATATTCAATAACAAACTCTTGACCAATTATTATATTATTGTACTTGGTAAACTATTTATTTATTTTTCTGATTTAATTTCGTATTATTAAAATTGTTAAGACGTACAAATTCTGTACGAAGATTTCGTGATTTTATAATTGGGGGACACGTCACGCCAGCCTGCCAATAGAATTTCGCTTATAACTCTTTAACCCAATTCGTACAAATACGTACAAATGACGTACTAAATATTGTAAAATATTTCATTGGAAAATTGGATATGGGCTGGGCTGGCGTGACGCACGTGCCGTAGCAAGGGCTTGGCGAAACTGGCCCAGGTCAAGGGTGCAACAAAAAAGGGGGCGCAAAAATCGAAATTCATTAATATCTATCTCTAAATTTCTAAGATTGAGGGACGAAAATTCGACGGGCAAAATCTTGTAAAAGTAAGTTGCTGACTTTCATTTTTTGCTTATTAACTAGATTTTTAAGGAATAGTGGCGCATCTCCAAAAAATTGATGACTTTTTTTTCCGTATTACCAATTTAGGGGCGGAAATTCGGTTCTCTGCCAAAGGCGCTATCGAATCTTGCTACGACTCTGAATACAAATGTCATAAAGGCATTTGTTATTATAAAAATAAGGTATTAGTGAAAAAGGCTGTTCGTATAGGTAATAATTATATGTTATAGAAAGAGTTATAAATATAATATATATATAGGTATATTTAATATTTATATATAGTGTATAGACAAAAATAAATACATTAAATTAAGCTTTGATCTAGAGTAAATTATCAATAAGTTCAATCATCAGTTAATGTTATAAAATTGTGAAATCACATACCTATAAGAAATTAAATGCGTTCATACAAATGTTTATATTATCTAGTATATTTTATATTATACCTATCTATTCCATGTATATAGTATATATTACAATGATAATGAAAAAAAAATATCCAAATTTTTTTACATAGGTAGGAATGTCGTCCATATAAATCGAATAATTACTCATTTAAATGCTATTTGAAAAATAGTTTTGAGTGTTTTATTGTAGACACCCTTCCTCTACCTACCTACCAAAAATTACGAAAAATATTTGGAATTTTTTGACAGCTTTATCAATTATCATAATTTTAAAATAAATTATTTGTGTTTATTTATTATTTTATTATATAAACTAGGCCTAATCATGGTAGTATTTATTTTTATTTTGTTGACAACATTATGATATAGATTCTACAGTACCTATATATATATTTTGCTAGGTATATCATTATCATGATTTTCTTATATTTATATTTATAATTGAGAAACAATTCAGTTAAACATTAATATATAAAACGAATGTTCATGTTGAATGTTAATAAGTTTTAACAGATAACTAACTTTTTTATTTGTAATGCCACACGTGTGTATTGTACCTATAATAATAAGTTGTATTTTTTTACAATATTGTTGGTAATTATTTTAACTTTTAATATTTAGTGTTCGTAAGGTTCAAATAACATAATCCATAGTTAAACTTAAACACATATATGTTTGTGTATTTTATTTAAATAATTTTATATGACAATACCTACCTAATAGTTTTCTTGTCATAATTTTATATCATTAAACAGTAGGTATAGGTTTAATATATACATTTAGCCAGGTAGATACATATAATAAATGTATTTATTCCAGATCGGTATTAAATGATAATATAATCTCAACATAAATCTGATGACTATTTATTATTTATTAATACCAAGTTTTGGAGATTTTTTTTCTAGATTCTAATATTTTATATAATATAGTAAAATAAAGTATAAATTACTTATATAATCAATAATTTTAAATTTTAGTTTCAAGGTAATTATTACAATTAAAAATTCAGTTATATAAGTATAATTCTCGATGTTATTTTACAATAATTTATAAATACTTTATACATAGGTAGGTTGTAGGAAGGATAATTTAAGTTATTAAATAACTGTAAGTTAAAGATACATTTTATCAACTTAGTAATTTAAATAAAAGAAAATCAATTTAAACTATATTTCATATTTAACAATTACCTACTTAATTATTTTTCAATCTTATGTTTATTTTTAATCTAGATACGAAATATTTTCTAATAACAATGTTATACTTAACTACAATTTATAATATAATGAATTATTTTCATATTGCATTATTTTTATTTTTATAACACTTGTGCTTGACTTTCATTACAAATGATTTTTATGAAACTCGATATTTTTATATTTTGTGCATGTAAATACAACTTTCAACTTAAACGTCAACTCCTAATTTTGTACAATTTTATTTTTAATTATACCAACTATTATGTACCTATCTAGGTTGTAACCACCTAAGTGAGAAATTCACTGACTTAAAGCGTTTTAAAGTTTTTAAATACTATAATGTGGTAGTCAGTGAAATATTTACTCATTGTTGAAAACATTCAAATCATTATTTTTAAGAAACCAAAAAATACAGTTTTATCAATTTGTGTGGCTATTCACCACAGTATATGACGAAACAAAATTTACACCAATATTATTGTGAAACAAATAAATCAATCATTTTCAGGAAACCAAAAGATAAGGATCTTAACATTTTGCAGAACATATGCAAGACCATAATTCCGTAAGTACATTTATACATATAGAAGTTCTAATTGAATTTTATAAAAAAAAAAATCGGAAAAATCCATTTTTGATTAACTATAGTTATTGATATGGAGAAAAATTCTTCATTGTTGAAACTGTTCAATGGAAATGGCTAATTTTTGGTATAAAACAATGAGTATTGAAATGTAATTTATTTTGACAATGGAATAATATATGGGTCCGGGTATAATATAATATGTAAACTATAATTATAAACTTAGAATGGCCCAACTAAGATTTATTTTCGAATTTTGAGATAGGTTATTTTAACCATATTTAGGGGTTAACTGTCTCTCTTAGTAGCAGTTTTACGCAATTATTAAAAAAAGGGTATTAGTTAGAATCATAACATTTTTGAAGTGATTATATCATGTTTGAATTAGATAATCAAATAGGTAATCCAATAAATAAAATAAAATCAAAATATACAAAAATTTACCATTATTGTCAGCAAATACGTAAATAAAAAGTACATTTTTGTAGATTTGCGTTTTATTTTATTTATATAAATTATCCATAAGTATCCAAATCATAAATAGGTAATCCAAATGCTAATTATCATTTTTCAACAACATGTAAACAAATAAGACAAATAAACAATAACCATAAGATAATATAAAATTAAGATTACCTAATTAATTTTACAATTGGTGTTATTAAAAATTACTTTTGACATTTAATCATTATTATAAGGGCTGTAAATTTAATGATTTTTAAAACATAAAGAATGCATTTAAAAACCCCAAAAAGTTTAATAAGCATAATTCAAATCCCGGAAAAATGGAATTTTAAATTTCAAATTCTAAAAAACAAAAATACATTAAAAAAAGTTCAAAAAATTATTAAGTCTTAATGTCTAATAAATAGTTTCAAAAAGTTTTCAGTTTAAAATAAATGTATCTAATATTGTACATACTGGTTGATGATTACAAATTATAAAAATAATTTTCAATTTATATTTTGCATTTAAAAAGTTTACAAAGTACATAAAATATTTTTAAAATATTTTTTAAACACGGAAATTAATAAAATATATATATATCAATGCAATGAAAAAGAGAAAACAGAGAAAGTAAAATAATTGACGTAAAATCAGTAATTTAAAAGAGGATTAGAAACTTAGTGTATTACTGGACATATTATAACATACCATAAACGGTTCAAATAGGAACGGGAAGGGAATGGAATATGAACCGACTTGAATAAATATATTTAAATGAACTCTGTTATCGCTAATGATCAAACTTCATCCATCTTAACATTTTCATCTCTGCCACACTCATACTCTGTTCTATCTTCTTATCCACTACTCAAGACTCTGATCCATTAATCATTGCAAACCTCCCCACTGTCTTATAAAATTTACTTTTTAACATAATTGGGATTCTTCTGTCACACAAAATACCTGACACTACTGTAGTTGAAAGTCGGTAGGTACGATATACAAATCGTAAAGATTGTCGATTGAGTTATTTAAGAGATTTAAATTATAAGTGTATGGATGTATAAACACGTAATTATGGAAGTCTCAGGTCGCCGGCTACTTATAGGGCGATTCCAGGTGCTGTAGTAATATAAATGCACGAGTGTCGCATACGTATTGTATTGTTATGCCGATTAGATAATGTATGTACGTACCTGCTACCTATTGACCTTTTCCACGTTTCATACTATACATATAAACTAATTATTATGATATATATATATGAGGGAACTTACCGCTCTGCTGCTTGTAGGTGGTTTCTCGGAGTTGTTGTCGGCCCTTTACATACCGGGGTCGTATCTTCGATAATTGTTATTAAATTTTGTTACAGTATATTACCCATTCAGGAGATATTCGGTATAGGTGAAATTAATACACGAATATTTTTAATCTTGTATAGAACAATTATTAGACGTATAGAAAATAGCACGGCTATGGATAACTTTATAAATGAATGAAGGTTTTTTTTAATATAAAGGATTATTACGAATAAAATATTTTAAATGGAGAATTGATTACTATATGGAAAAGGGAGGGAATCCGACTTGAACTATGTGTAAATGCGTGTGTATATCTATGTGCGTTATTAACTCCTTTGTTGGTTTAGTCTTACTATTCTCGATACAACAATGGCGAAGATATTAATGTAAATGTTTATTGCGTGTGTAATGATAACCACAACTTGGGACTTTCGTATCGAATCGTTATCTTAGAGCACGTTCCCGTGATGAGAAAAACGTTTGCGATAGTCAAGTCCAATGATAAGGTTGATTATTGACTAGTAGGCAAAACAATATGTTTGATTTCTGTTCACTACCAATTGGTGTAAACCGAATGTACAATATAAAATATGCACCCCTACGCGACGATTAATGATTGGGCGGTAATTTAATTAATGCGACATATAATTCGAGAATGGATAGTTGATTTGCAAATGTTTGAATTATTGCTAAGTGTTATCGTTACCTAATAGTGAAATTTTGTATGAAAGCAAGAATTCGATTTTATCCTTAAAATCACTATAGCATAGATTATCTACTGAAGCGTTATCTTAGAGCACGTTTCCGTGTTGAGGAAAACGTTTACAATAGGTAACTCACAATATAATGTTTATTGTCAATGAATGGAAGGTATAATATGTCTTACTTCTGTCCACTACCAATTGGTGTAAACCGAAGATTTATCGCATGTATACTATTCTATTCTTCGGCAGATATCGGCTATGTTGTTAATCAAATAATACATTTGATATGAAAATAAATGGAGTTATACTATTTATATACAACACGCAAAATCTACTACCTGATCTCGGGATGAAGATTGTTCACAGATGTAGATAACCAGGTTGTTTTGGGTTGATGGTTAGAAAGATTGATATATATATATATAAAGTGCGAATTTGATAGATAGATGAATTTATATTCTGGAAATTATATTAGTATAAGTTATATTAAGACTGAAGGAAAAAACAATAATAATGAAAATTGAAAAAAACTGCGTCACTGAGACGTTCATTAAGCCCTTATAAAGGCATAAAATCCCCGAGAATCTTATCCCCACCATATTGATTTTAAGACCTGATCATTGGTCAAATCTGGCCATTGGTCCAAAATTGTTGTGTCGTAAGTTATTGATCATTTTAGCTGTCCCTTTACGTTTATTTATTTATGTACGTGTTATTGGTCTTTTAGCCAACCCTGGTCATGCCTGCTTTGTTTTTAGTTATAGTCTTATAGGAATAAATAGGTATACACCATACACACATATACATATACACATTGACACGTAGGTACGCACATATATTTATATATATTTAATTTGGATATTATAGTTATTACCCTAGCCTTTAATGTCTATTTGTATATTTTATTAATACGCATATTAAAGATTTACACATTATAATATTTATATACACACATGTTATTAATATATTACACTACTCTCCACTTTATCCGCTCACACTTATTCTATGTTTAATATTTCCCTCAAAACCACTATTCTTCTGTAGAGCAGATCCTAAATACTCGAAACTCTCAATCTCACCCACTAAATCTCACAAGCGTCTAGAAACAGAGAATCCAAATGGCTGCAAAATGGCCGACTAAGATATCATAAGTTCCTTATCTTTATTCCTAAATAAAAAATGTTATGGATATTATAGATATTAGTTAAAGATTAAATTAATTAAATTAGTTAGACATGATACGAGTTCATCCCATGCGTCTCATTCAATATAAAGAACATTTTTAAATTTTTCTAACATTAATTTTTTGTAATTATTATCATTCATTATTAATAATAGAAAGTCTTCCTCTTTTAGTTCCATACAATTTTCATCCTTTTGACCTTGCGATTTTTAGTATACTAGGATAAATTTTCCATCAGATTTCAAGTTTTGGACCCAAGTCTCAACACTTGTAGCATGGTTAGAATGACGTACGGCCTCATTATTTAGATTGTAAGATACTTCAATGTTGTTTAAATCCTTTTTACTTAATAAATGTATTTTTTCTAAATAGTTATCTAATATATTATCCTGAATTTAATCTAAAATCTGCTCAAATATGTTGTGAAATCTTGGATGCTACTTCACCCCTTGTAACTTTGTCTAAAGGCAAATATTTCATTTTCATGACCTATGTGGTTACTATTAATTGTCATTGTGCATTTTTTTGTTAATTTTTATATCACAACATTGATGCTCGCTGGACAATTCTTAGATGAGCTTAGATGTAATATTATTATATATAAGTATATAAAGTAATTTTTCTTTATATTCATGAAAATTACTGGGAAAATCGAATGAGTAGTAGTCTAAGTACCTACCATCTATAACCAATTTGTAATCAAAACACCTCTTTACTCCAAACCTCCTATTCCATTCCATATTACAAATTAAACAACCAAAAACATATTTGCAACAATTAACTTAAAACCATTTAAACAAATTAAAAATGCATTTGAAATAAATTTTTTATTGAAGAAAACATAATTAAAATATTGTTATAAAGAATATATGATATCGTAGTCGGCCATTTTGCAGCCATTCGGATTCTCTGTCCTTAGACGCTTGTCTAAATCTCCACTCAACTTCATTACCTGCTTTTTTACTTCCTATTCGCTTTATGTACCCTCTGCCTAAAATTATACTCTATAATTTTTTTTATCCCTAACTACAAATTTTTAATAATTTCATCTCGAAAGCTTCTCTCCACTTATCGAATCTACTGTTCACTTCCTCAAGACTTTCACCGAAAAACACTGTCTTATCTGCAAACAGTATGCATCATGGTACCTCACCTTGTATATCCTTTGTTATTTCATCCATAACTAGAGAAAATAAGTAAGGACTTAAAGCCGAACCCGGGTGTTTTTCTATTCTGGCCGCAAGATCCTCAGTTTCTCTACACAAACTTCTTACTCTAGTACTTGCCATTTCATACATATCCTCAATTATATTCACGTACTTACATCTATAGTAACATTAATACCCATTTAAATCTAAATCTCTATAGAAACCCTATCATACGTCTTTTCTCGATCAATAAACATCATACACATTTGCCTCTTATTTTCTTTATACTTCTCTGCTAATTGTCTAATACAAAATATTGGCTCCATTCTCGACTTCCCAGGCATAAACCCAAACTGATTTCTCCTAACAAATATCTCACTTCTTACTCTCTTATCTATTGCCTTTTCACAAATCTTCATACTAGTTATAGGTATCCCTCTATAATTCCCAAATTTCTGATTATCTCCTTTCAACTTAAACATAGGTACCATATAACTCTTTATCCACACCTCAGGAATTTTCTCTTTCACTTGTATTTTATTAAACGATTTTTTCAGTCATCCTATACCTAAACTTCTTAAAAGGACACCATACCGTTTTTAAGGAGTTTTGTAGTAATTAAAAATATTCCCGTGTTAGTATTACTTTTTATTATTGTGTAATCATGATATTTGATAACTAAACCATTTAACGAATAATAATAGTGCTGTAGTCATATAGTTAAGCAAACAGATTTATAAACAATATAGTTGACAAAGTGATTTGTGTTATCTTTATTTCAATATCACAAATATAACTGATGTTATATATTTTGTGAAACTGAAAAAAAAATGGTTTTTAAAAAATGAATTTTTTTTATATAATTTTATACATAAACATATATTATATAAATATTTTTTTCAAGAATAATGGTTGAACATAAATAATTTTGTATTCTATATTGTATAAAAATGTCCTCTAATTTTGTAACATTATATTATGGTTTTTGTTATGGCCTAAATAGAAACAGTGCGGCGTCTATAAAGCATAGGTAGGTACCCTAATATTAAAAAACAAATTTGTTGGGTCCCAAGTAAGTTACAATTTTATTTTGTGGTTGCAAATCATTACATAACAATTAACATAATACCAAACCATTTACAGATCAAAATATTAATTTTTTAAGGGTGGGGGCACCATTTTCCTATTTTGTACATGGTTGGAACATTCTGAAAATCATAAAATAATTTATATATAACATACATTGTTATATTGTCAATCACACCATTATTGTTGTTGAAACAAAAGAGAACCAAATATAATAATATTTTAAAAGATCGGGGTACAGAAATGGAATGGGCGAGATACTTGAAAAAGTTTATAAACAGAAATACAAGATCTATTGATCTAAATAGTAGATATTTCTATCACCTCTAGACGCATGATATTAAATGGCAATTTATCTATCTTTGTGATCATACATTAATTTATTCAAACCGTGGATTTTGTAAAAGGTGATAGAAAAATAGTTAAACATTTTTATTTTTCCGTTTCGGATCAATTATACTCTAATATGTATGTAGGTATGCAGTAAGTTATCAAGGTTCTTACAAATAAGAACTTACATTTCTTATCAAAAAATATGTTTGGCTTTTCATTTCATAATTCATCTTTATCAGCTGTTATAATGATATTTTTTAAATTTAATAATATTAATTGACTTAACTTGATTATATATATTTTATTCTTTTTTTAGGCTTCAGAAATGTATTAGTAACAGACCAGGGTGTCAAAAACAAAGTCATACAATAATTTTAAATAAAAATATTCCAACAATTGAAAAACGCCATTAAAATTGTATTCGCGGATACACGAGATGAAATCATTTTCTTTTGTTGAAAATTTTTGTATTATTACGCAATAGTTAATTAAATAGATAGCCAATTTTCCTGATTAATCTCGAACAGTTTAACTATTGTATTTATGTTAATAATTTAAAAGTGTTAATGTTATTATTGTACCTATACTTTTCTTTCAGTTTTAGGTATATTTTTTATAGATATACAGAGTGTTTTAAAATTAATACCAAAAATTCGTACACATATTCAATAAGATGACACAATGACGAAAGTTTGAAAATGTTTTTTCTACCCAAAAAAACCAAGTTTTCAAATTGTAATTTATAGTATTTTGAGATAAATGTATAATAATATACAACATAATATTTTCTCTAAAATTTTCATACAAATCAATATGACAATAATGAAGAATGACGACACGGCCTTGATTAAAATAAAAATATAATTAGCCCAAATTTTGTCGTAACTATCAGTGGCGATTCGTGGATTTTGAAAGTGGTAGGGTGATTAAAAACTATTCATTTTTGAAAAGCATAGAATACAATAATAATTATGTACCAATTTAAAAGGTAAATACCTAATTAAACCAAAATATAAAAAATTAAATATATATATACGTTTTACAAAAACCGGAAATTACTAAACAGGTCTTCCAAGTTGTTTTATTTCAATTTTCTGTTAATATGATACTGAATTTTTATCTACTGTATTATAATAATATGATATACACCAACAATAAAAGAATGAATTGAATAAATAATAAATAAATATTGAAATTATAGAAATGTGCACGCGTCACAAACACGAACACAGTAAAATACACTTGTATATACACAGTATTCCGTAGTCCACATGTATGTCGGGCGACGATTCGTATCGCTCCGGCGGCCGCATCATTACCGAATTCCCCCTCCTACTTTATTGTGTTTTGATCGTATAGTTATGACGGGCGATTGGTTAACGTCGCCTCAGCGACAACCGCGATAACCGCGCAAATGAATAATATAGGTACCTAGGTACCTGTTTCAACCGTGCTATTACCCACATATTATACTTTTAAACTGATTACCTCATAGTGTTTTCATAACAATGGAAAACAATTTTTACTTTCAATAATAATATTTTGAAGATGCATTACAATGTAAATATAAATAATTGTTAATATTTAAATAAGTAATTCGCTATAATTTTAGAGGGAGGGGCGATCGCCCCGTCACCCCTACACACGAGCCGCCACTGGTAACTATAATAGGCAGTATAGACAGATTCGGGTAGTATTCCGAAAATACATGTTTTTTGAAAGTATTTAATAGAGTACCTATTTTGAATACTTTTTACAAGTATTTTGAATACAGTATTCCGAATACTTTTTTTAAGGTTCAATCACATTTTTAAAAATAATTTTACTATTTTTTTGTCAGTGTAAATTATATTTGTGTATAGTACATAATATTAATTATCAGCTTAATAACTGAACTCTACTCCGTAGACATCAATTTATCATCATATGCAGGTACCTACATAACATTTATGTATCATAACAATATAATATTATTCATCTTGAACATATTGTGTAAATAGATTATTTTTTTAATTAATTAGTATTTATAGTTATTATAATACTATGTTCATAGTTTAACCATAAATACGTTAGGTATTAATCTATCTTATCTTTGTATTTACTCAGAAACTCATTATCTGATTATCATATACATTTAGATCAGTAGGTAACTACAACAAACCTTGGCTTATTTTTGCAGAATAAATATTTTTATAATTAAACAACAGAAAATATTCGATTTTAAAACATAACGATGGCCTAATTAGAAAACTTTATAAGTCACATTTTTGAAATTTTACAGGAAAAGCAAAAATACTAGTAGAATAAAAGTGTATTGAACCAACAATTATGAAAGTTGACATTTTTATATATTAGTAGTTTTATTATATGAATTATGAGAAATAACAATTTTTTTATTTCATGATTTTTAGAGGACTTATGAGATATTCAATCGATAATTTGTAACAATATAATACGAATAAGTTGAAATTTTTTTCTTATTAAATTTAACCTATATCATTTCATTTAAACACTGTCCACGATGGGTTTTCATTTCATATAGCATTATATACTATTTGTAATTAGTAAAAAATTACTTATCTTTAGCTTTATTTACTACTTTAATATTTTCTTTAGTTCATTACCTACTACAACTAGGCATATTTAATTAATGGAATAACTCAAAAGTTTAGATTAAAAACTTGCTACGGATAGAAAGATACCGGTAATTAAGCGAATAAATACAGTTATGCAGTTTCATAGGTTATTTTGAACAGTCTGGAGTATGAGGTTTACAAATTGTTTGTTTTACACCACCTACAAACACTTGAAATATTTTATTTTACTCTCAATGGATAGAATGACTTTTAAACCATAATATAACATCACTATCACATTTTACATGAAAACTGGACTTTTATATTTAGGCCATAGATAAGTATCAACCACTTTTACCAACATCTAACTATTTTGTTTCTGACATATTGTAAATGTATTATTTTTAATGTATTATTCAATATTTTCTATTAAACTTTAACATTTGCATATAACATAAAGTAGGTACATGTTTATATACTGTGGAACAATTAAAATTTTGAAAGGTCACTCTACTTTGACTCTAGAGTGATGGTTTGACAAAATATAATAGTTTATTACAAGTATAATAACACATATTTGATTACACCTATTTGTTTTATTTTTATTAGTAATACAAATAAAAATAATTAACTATTTTCAAGGACAGATTGGATTTATGTAATAACTAACAATATAATTTCCTTGAATCATAATCTTATGTCTCTTTTTATCAGGTTTAGAACAAGTCACTTTTTTTACGAACAGTTATTTTTATTCTAGTGATTAAAGTCATAATTTATAATAAAATTTTGTTTTTAAAAATTGTTCATAATAAAATCACTTTAAAATCTTCGCATACTCTTCGTGAAATGAGGAATATACTTATTGATTTTAACAAGATAAATTTTATTTTTATTTTTTATTGTGTCTACATTTTTTAAAGTAGAAGTAGTCGAGTAGGAGTTTTTGGTTTAAGAGCTTTTATTGTTGGTTCTAGTTAGTACTTTAAAGAAGTCATTTTTAAATTTTCAATAATTCTTTTTTTTTTTATGATTAATGAAAAACAACGGAAAAATTATGTAAAAATGTCAAAAATATATTTTTATATATTTTTTTTTTACACATTTGGCCTATTTTTTTTTAGAAATTTGTCGAGGTTTTTATGATTTTAAAGGGGTAATTCTGAGTTTTGAAACTTGAAAATTGAGGGAAAATTTGTTCCTTTTTTTGGATCATTTTTTCCTTTCTGAAAAAAAATTAAAAAGGAAAAAATTGTGCATAAAAATAACAAAATATTACACTTGCATTTTTTGTTCCCAATTATGCACATTTGGTGTTCCTATTTTAGGATAAAATTGTGCCTTTTTGAAAGAAACCAAATGTGCATAATTTAGAACAAAATGTCTCATGAGAATAAAAAGTGTGATTTTGTCCCTTTTCAATTTTTGTGGAAAAAGAACAAATTGTATGCTTCTTTTGGTGGAAAATATAAAAAGGAACAAATCAGCTATCCATAATCCACATTGGGAACAAAATATTACCTTACCGAAAATTTTATACAACATTGAATGTACGCTATTCTAATTATAATCAAAAAATCTCAAAAATCCGTTTTACAATATTTTTTTTTTAACCATTTAAATGATTAAAGTCCATGCAAATTTCACTCATATTCCATGGTAATTTTGTACCTATAAAATAAATGCTTTTCCCAACCATATTTTGTTTTAAATAATAAGGTGGGGACTTAATTATGTACTATGGCGAGTGCATTTTTAACTATAGTTAATAATTCTTATTCAGAAAATACACAAATTATTATATTATTATATAAATGTACAAATACATTGAACATGCTTATTTTAATTATACGTAGGTTAATGAATTCCGTTGATTAAAAAATATTATCAATTGATAATCAGAAAAAAGAACTTGGAAAACATAATATGATAAATAACATTATGACATCAAATTATACTGAATGTATAATTAAATATATTACATCTAGCTATTGTAAATGTAAATAAATATTATTTATATTAAAATATTAGAAAGGACACACTCGATCAGATGTTGTTAGGTTTGCTCTTATGATGAATGTTTGTAATTTATTTATTTATTTATTAACTTATAAGTGGCAGTAATTATACTTATACCGAAGCTCTGCTTAGAATCGTATTTTTCGAACGCAATAGTTTATCATTATTTTCAAATGTAATACATATACAAGAGTATCCTGTCTGATAAGTAAAATGCATCCTCCCTACTATACCATACTCGACAAGCAAAGTGATTCCACCCCTTCCCCTAATGGACCTTGTCTTTTTTTATAAATAAACTTAATTAAAAATTATCTTTAGAATTCAATGATTTATCTTTGCTTACAATTAGAAAATAATAATACCTACTAACTTGTCCGAGGATTGAAGGGACGGAATATGTATCTGGATAACTTTTTTCAATTTTTAATAGGTACCTACTCTAATAGATTCATAAGTATGACATTTTGTAAGGAACTAAATGATTTTATTTAGGTGTACCTGCACCAGTTAGGTATTAGTCATTAGGTATAATTGTAAAATGGTTTGGTACTAAAAAATTGTTCAATAAACTGTATAAAAATTATTCACTTTCCATGGGTACATACACATACAATTTTATTCTATTGTATTTTTACTTTAGTGTATAGGATTTTACACAGACCCAAACGTACATAGACTCATAAACAGTGCTATAAGCCTACCACTGACTGAGCAATATTGTGAGATAGACAAAGTTTCATGGAATTAAAAAAATTTCTATTTTCATTATTAATTATTTAAAAATGGATAAAAGGAAAGGTATGAAAAATGAGATGAAAACAATTAGTTAAGATAAATTAATTTTATTTATTAATTATACATTACTTAGGTCTAGGTGGGATACACATGGTTTATATGAGTTAAAAGGTGTAGAATGTTGGAATTATTTATATTTAAGTACTATTTATGTTTACATTAAAGGGAGGAAACTGTTAAGTTTAATTTAAATTGTGTGGTAATTGTAAAAATTTTTACATTAAAAATTACGTTGAATATAGATAAAATTAAAAAAAAAAAAAAACAGAAGTACATAATAATACTATATAATATGTTATAACGGCTCCCACCATGCGGGAAGATTTTATAATAAAATAAAATACATGAATACATGGCCACTTGCTGTGGCTAAATAAGAAAAAAAAATCTTAGGACATGGCGAATTAAGTTTACACAGACTGAATTAAAGAAAAGAAAACATAAGAATACAATATTGAAGGAATATTGAAACAGTGTTAAGATGTGTGTGCGTATATGGGGAAAGAATAGTTCTTTGAAAGTTACAATGCAACCACTGTTGTCCATTATGTCGACAATAACTATGATGAGATAAGTGTGGTACATAATGTTTGTTGTGGTTAGATAGTGTCTTGATTTTCTCTCGAATTTTCATTGACATATATAGTTGGATGGTAAAACAACGAAAAAATTATTATTTAATTTGAAATTAAAGAATAATAACATTAAGTTCTATAATGTCACAGAAATCTGAAACAGGTTAATTAAGATTATTGAGAAATTTATCTGTTTCAGAGAATGTGACAAGAATTTAATGACATGAGTTAAGGTTAATTAAGGGAGAAATTTATTGTTAAAATAATAGACATATTTTTAAAATGTAGTTATTGGGGTAAGAAAAAAAAAATTATAAATTAATTTATTCGTAGATATGCTATGCTAGATATTAACTTATAGCAATAAAATATTAGTAAGCTGGTAGAGTAAAAGTAAAAGTAAATAGGAAATATTTTAAATACCTACGTAAGTATTAGGATAATACAGTTTAATTATAATCTTTATAATAACTCATTAATTTACATTGGTAGTTTTTAAAATACTTAGCGAGAGCATTTTTTTATACAAAATTAATCAAATTAGAAGTCAAGGTTAATCATTAAATTAATAGGTGAACAGGGATACATTTTAAATTTAAGTGAATAGTATTAAGGTCTTATGGTCAATTCTTGCTTGGGGATGAGTATATGTATGACTAAACAGAGATTATTATTTATTTTATCAAAAGTAGAAAAGGTATTTGAAAGAAAATATTTAGAACTATTTTTTTAATTATATAAAAGAGAAATATTGAGTTACATTAATACAAGATACATTGTTTGATTTATAAAAGATAGACTGTTTAAATATATTATTTGATTTAAACATAAAATAATTAAAAGCATGTTTTAATTTAGATAAAAGAGATAATTGATTCATATTTTTTAGTTTTTACTTGGATCAATTACAGAATTCTTAATTTTAATTTTACGAGGTTTAAAATTACAGAGTTGATTATACTTGACATTATAAGGTTGAAAATTTTTAAATAAATATATTATCTTGTATAAGAATTATATATTTATCATTAATATGGGCTTCAATTTGATTTTTAGAGTTATTGTTATTTTAATTAGTATTATTTAGGGTTGGTAGAATTTAATTTTTAAAAATAGCATTTTTATTTTTAATATAATTCAGGCCTATTACATATTCATTTAAGAAGTTTAATAATCTCTAACTTTCAAGAATCTGGTTCAGGTATTACAGAATAAGAAACATTGTTGGTTGAAATATTTAATTTGTTTTGATCCAAGAAAGGTCCTAAGGGGTCATATTAATTAATAGGGTGGCTTAAGAATTTGGTTTTATTAATCCAATCAATTGAATGTATTTGTAATCCAAAAGAGTAGTAAAAATTATAGTTACAATAAACTTCAATGTGAATAATGTGTTGTCTACTGGAGGACTATGTGTGTCCATAAAATAAGTGGCAAACTCACTATAAAGAGAGTGTAAAGAACAAAGCATCGAACTAAAGTTGAGCATTGCCGACTAATCTTTTGCAAATTATATTTAATTTAATAAGATCTGTTATTGACTGAAATTGAATATATGTACCAGCTTGAGAAAGAAATATTTCAGAGTGAAGGAGAATCAGATTACCATTAATCTCTGATACATTTTTAAATTTTTCTTTATGGGACAAAAAAATTATTATTAAATCGATTATAGAATAAAATATGGAACTAGAGATTGTGATTGTTGTTTGTGAGGGTTAGTCATAAACTAGGGAACATCAAAAACTGAAACTTTATATTAAATATTTTGAGGGGCATTATTAAATTAATTAGATAAATTATGATCTTCAAGATATTTTTGATTTAATTTACAGTAAATTTGAGAGCAGACATTCAGGAAACTTTGTTCTTTAATGAAACACACCTAGTCAGAAATTTCAGAGATGTCTAAACAAAGTTTACACAATACACATAATATTAATAAATAATAATTTTAACATTTCAGTTACTAAATAGCTCAAGCAGGTAAAAACAGTTAAGTAACTACGTCAAAATTGAAACAAAATATTGAAATAAATGTAAAGTATAAAATTAAACAAGTCAATAGAATAATATAATAAATATTTACTAGAATTAGTTATAGTCAATTAGTATAAATAAATTAATAGGTAGTAAAACAACAAGATACTATTAACTCATATTAAATAAGGTGGCAATGTAAGAAAGTTATATTATACATAGGTACTTTGTTTAAAAGATATTTCAAGTTAATTTAGAGAAGTAAAATTTTTGTTTGTTATGGTTATTGTATTGGCATCGTAAGTAAAAGAAAAATTATCAGTCAAATAAATCTTAGTGAATATCTTACAGAGAATACAGCTAAGGTATTCACACATCTAAAATAATAGTAGTACAATATAAAGATACCTACACAAGTAAACATAATTAATACACAGTCTTTTAAAGAATACTTTTAGTTTGTATTTAGAATACATATTTGAATACTTTTAATACTTTACAAGACAAGACTATTAATACAAAATCAATGAATTTATATTAAAATGGGTGCCCTTGACTAAAATGAAGAACAATGCGATGGGCATATGATAAAAATATCCTAAAAAGGGTACATGTACATACACAATAATAGGGTTAAAAATTCTATCTACATACTTGTCGACCATAAAGACATAAATCACACATAACCAACGTCACCAATGACCAATGATAACTCCAACACATCAGCAGTAGGATAACATAGCATTAACAATATCTGAAACATTGAAAAATTAATAGAAAATACATAATAAGAAGGAAATTAAATATTTAATGTTTGACTTGTATTTTAAGAACACAAGTACTATTATGGCTTTCATATATAAGCATCAGACCTTAATAATGGATCCAAACATATAGACGATAAACTTGAAATTATGTAAAGTTTGAGGAAAAAGGGAATAAAACATGAGAAAAAAGAATAATTAAATTATTACTATTCATTTATATAACTGGTCACTATAACATAGGTATCATAATATAATCATATTGGCTTCGTTTTTAAAGCGCATTTAATCAATGTGAGTTCTAAAATTTCCTAAATGAATTGGACGTTGTTATTAGTATAACATAGTAAATCTATGTACCGCATTCTTACAACAGTTTATTTATATTTAATAAGTATTAAGTAAGTAAGTGTAAGTAATAAGTGTACATTTACCTATTACTAAAGTTTTAGAAGAAAATACAAACTGTGTTCTAGTGTGGAGTTTTTTATGATATTTTTATTTTTAAACAAATTAAAAGTAGTTAGATTTTTTTTAATGCATATAACTGGTTTTAAAAAATGTAAATTTACTCTAATATTCGTAATACCTAATTCTAACTCTAGTAAGAATGCAATATATTTATTTGCTATGTTATACATTTGTAAGACAGAGATAATAAATGTGTGGGTAGCGTCTTCTTAAATATATTAAAATTAGATATAACTTATAGGTACACTTAATTCTGCTTAAAATGGTTTGATTAACAATACCTATGATAAAGTTTTTGAACAAAAAATACATAAATTTATACATTTTTTACATATGTACTCACAATAATTATTGGAACTACTGTTTAGTGGAAACAGTATTATGTAAGAATCTTTCTAAAATTATTGGGAACACCTTGTCTCTTTTAAAATTTACTGTCACTGTTCCGGATCACCTGAAATAAAAAAATTTGTTTTTACTCAGTTCTATATATGTGTACTATTATTGAATAATTTGTGAACTCATTTATTTATAGTACCGTCAACTCCCACACAAATTTTTTATACTTGACCATCACGAAATGTAAATAAAAAAACAATTCATACATAGACTTGGTTCTTTCTTAGTATTTTCAAAGTCTTTAGGAAAACATTTTTAAATTTTCAATGTTGATAAGTTTATGTTGATATATGTTCATATGGTTTATTAAATATAAATGTTTAATAATATACAAACTTGTAATTAAACATTTTTTGTTCAGAGCTCTTGAAAAAATACCAAAACCAAAACAGAAAAATCATTAAATATAAATATATTTTCTTTATTATAAAAATATATTATTATTTGATAATAGCATGTTTAAAAAATAATAATATGTAATAGTTAAATATGTTTATTTAGTAAACGGTTTAAATAATTTATAAATGTACTTAAAATATGATTATACTTTTAAAATTAAAATTGAAATGGTATTAGCAAGATAATGATATTTATAATAAATTTAATTCACAGTAACTGGCAAAATGAATTTAGTAAACAAATAAAACATAGAATTTATACATATAGCATATGATTTTTAAGCTGTTGTAATAACAAGTGTAACCATACAATTTATAGATAGGTACTGTATTTCTACAGATTGTTCATGTCATATATACATTATTACACAACACAAAATATTGTGTTATTTTAATGTTCAACTCTTTTATTATAATACATATTAGAAATATAAACGCTTAATTACCATATTAAAATTATAATTGTTATTTTGCATTCAATATAACACTTAAATTATAATTTTTAATTTTAAAAATTAATTAATTATAATAATATTCAAATGCATTTAAAAATGATTTATGGCTAGGGATCAGGTGAGGCAGACAGCTGATGTAGATCTGCGATTGGCTGGCTCTCGATAGTTTTGATATTGTTCTCCTGTTTTTTGTTTTTATTTTTCTTGAACTCCAAGTTTATTTGGTCGTTGGACGGATTAT
The DNA here is from genome assembly GCA_025469235.1 of Pemphigus obesinymphae. NCBI lineage: Eukaryota > Metazoa > Arthropoda > Insecta > Hemiptera > Aphididae > Pemphigus > Pemphigus obesinymphae. The sequence continues at coordinate 8,505 of JAIPRL010002335.1, read as the reverse complement.
CCCATGGTTGACGAGTGCCATCTCCAAACACCAAATAAACTGAACAACACACCATATATACGCATGCTGCCGTTATGAACACCACTCTCCAAGCCGCCTGGGTGGGGCTTTTATCAATAATGTAACCGGCAAAAATCGGAGCTAACAACCCGGCCAAGTTGGCCAGAGAGTTTGTTAGACTCATGAGTATGCCGGCAAACCTCGGAGATATATCTAGATGGTTGACTTTGAATCCAGAGTAAATTGCACCATTTAATCCTACACCTACAGTAAGTATAGCCACTGTCAAGTATGGGTTACAACCTGTGTAAGAGGCATATATCAGAGCAATCGCTGGACCAAACTGACCAATGGTATTAAAGATCTTGCGAGTGAGAGTATGCGTAAACTTCTCTGAAGAGATCATCATGTCGGCTATGTAACTGGCTGCTATCGAAAACATCCACATAGCAAGATATGGGAGTGAAGAGTATGTCCCGTTGGCTTTTATATTGAAATGTAACACTTGTTTCATGAAAGTCGGCAGTTCAGTCATAAGAGTTTCGTATCCATAATTTTGGCCAATATGAGCAACAAGTATGGCCCAAAATGGAGCAGACTTTAATATTCTTTTCCATGGTACGGGTGGAGAGGATACACCGGCAGTTCCCCAAATGGAACTTATAATGTAAGTTTTTTCTTCTTGCAGTATATTGGGATGAGAATGGGGGTCCTCGTGTACGAGCCACAGAAATGCGATAGACCACAAAGTACCGATAGTACCAAATACATAGAATATTGACGGCCATCCTCCGGCGAACCCATATTCCGATAGTACGCCACTAAGTGGCATTGAAATCACCGTCCCGAATTGAGCTCCTGCATAGACGAATGCTCCCGTTCTGCTTCTCTCGTTTGGAGGGATCCATTTTGCTAATAAAGCATGTGTACAAGGAACTATAGGTCCTTCTCCAAGCCCTTGAATGAAACGTATGATGATCAGAGAAAATATACCGAAGTTAGCTGACAGTGGCACCAGAAATCCAAATACCGAATTAATGAGCATGCCAATGCCAAGAAAATACTTGGCACCATACTTTTTAGATAATATCCCAAAAGGTATCTGCGTTATAACGTATCCATAGAAGAATGAACTGAGCACGTAGCCTTGTTGAGTGGTACTCCATAAAAGTGTTCCTTCGCTTAATAAACTGTGTGCGGTTGTAGTTTCATTGGGCGTATACTGGCCCTTGCATTCACTGTCCAGAATAGTCGGATCCCTTATTAGCGCCGTCTGGTTTACCATGGCCACTATGGCCACGGACATATTAGTCCTCATTATGTAAGCGTTAGCCATACCAAGAAACAACATAAACATTACCATGAATCGGGAGCTGATCCATGTTCTCGGTGGTGTCAACAGACTTTCTTTGTTGGTCAAGCCTTTGTCAATTAACGTGCTCTCACTCTTTTCAAACTCTTTAGTCCCCGTTATAGAAATTGACTCTGTCAATTTTTTATCATCTATTGGATGGAAATATTTTACTTTGTCCATCATAGTTATCTCTGTCGCTACCTGTTGTTGGACGTCATTCAGCACAATGGTGGCGCAATTAACGTCGACAGCGTCGACTGAGGTCTTGCGGTCATTATCGGCACTTGTAAAGTCTTTGTTTTCGATTCGTGATTCATCCAATAGTGGTGATGGCGGTGTCATTACGATTGTAATTTTTGGAACGACACACGAGGGTGTGCGACGATGACCTGACATTATTCAGCCGGACGAATACGGCCGACGACGAGAACTTTCGGGTGCAAGTATCGAATGGACGTCTTATACGACGACAGCGGTGTTAATTTTATTATTAATCAACGGGAAGTGAGCAAGATTAAGTAAAACAGATTATAGATAAATATAGACATATTTTATTAAATATTAGATAACGAATATAAAAAAAAAACAACTTGATTAAAAAAATACCATAAATACCGTATGTAATTATGTGCAAGTCATCGTCGATGCCGAAATACCGGCAGGAAAATAATTCAACTTGCAAACAGCGGCCTGTTGCAACAATGAACATTCTTAGATAAAAGAATACCGCCAAAGGTTAGCGTTATCAGATGGTAGTAACCGTGGTATTGCGCAATTGCGCATGCAACCGGTGTTTAATATCATACTATCACAAAATACATTATTATTGTTCTTTGATTATTTTCATCCTAATCTAGGAATTAGGGCAATGTCACTGTGTTTCTATGTAAAGTAAGTGGGTGACCTTGATGACCTATAATACAAATATTATACTGTAATCACCATAGATAATAGAAGAATATATCTTGTATCGGAATTGTACAAATTAGACAAATAGCCATTTTTGTTGGTACTAAGATATCACATAACGGAGCATATATGTATATATTATGTTGAAATCTGAAGCAAAACGTAAGCGCCTATCTTCGAGAATAGTGATTTTGAAACAGTACCGTACCATGGGTTAAGAATTTGCCGACACGTCCTTTTGTGTTTAAAAATTAAGCGAATCTTATCTTTTATTATTTTCTTATCAGGTAGCACAACATGCTATCTCCACCATAGAATATTCTGTCTCCACCATATCACTTAATACTTATTAATTAACATAACATAAACTAAACAGAATTATATTTTAATTTATATTATGTCATTTAGGTTTGTATGTGTTAATTCAATAAAGTATTATTTATTTTTATTTGTTAATAAATATAAAGTACCTACCCATTGTACACAAAGAAAAGACAATGTTAATAATAATAACAAAAAGCCAAAGGTACCTACTTAAAACAGTAAAACAATAACTGGGGAAAATACATAAATAAATAATATTAATAAGTGTTAAACGTTTATAATTAAAAATATTGATGAATATAAATAAATTACCACTAATAATATGAAATTGATTTTGCCGAACCTGTGTTTTTCTGATTTTTAATGTCTAATAACATTGAAAATTTAGTTAATTAGAATAAATCAAAGTATTTAATGAACTTGTTCATTATGAATTAAAAATAATAATATTAGGGCTAAAAATATAAAAAAATACAAATTTATAATATAATAAAAATATAAACTTGTTGATTATTAATATTATGTATAAAAAAGCATTAAAAAAATAAAATAAAATAATATATATTAAGAGTGTTCGTTATTACCTATGTCTAGATAGCATTTGTTCTACAGCAGTATAAAGTATTATGTATATACATAATCAATGGTATTACTACATTCACACATCACGAATATTCTGAAAATTAAAAATATTAATGATTTTTGGTAGGTAACAACTTATCGGTGAGTAGCATATTACTTTACCAGACATAAGGTAAATAGAATATTAAACAAGTAAATTATGTTATGAATAAAGAATATTATATTTGAATTTCGGTTTTAACCGATTCTATAAGTCAAATTGTGAAGTCTCCTTTTTTCATGCACTCTGTCAATCGTTAAAATAAATGGTCATATGTAGTATACGTGGTTAATATTATGTCATAATATGTCAAAATATGTTATCACATATCATATTTGAGGGTTTTTTTTTAAAATATCAAGAAATAACATCACTATTATCCATTTTCCATTAATATTAATTATATTTCACATATGGCATAAAAATACATAAACATTTTTTCGTTTCAAGGTATTTTTATTATTAATTATAATTTATAAAGTTTTTATATTTATATATATTTATTATTTATATTAATTTTTATATTAAATTAGAAATATTAGTCAAGTAACAGTTGTAAGTTTGTATATAATATAAATATATTAATCCGATTTTACATGTCATGAGCTGAGTAAGATTTTAATTTTTAATTTTAATATTTGTCTATTTTATAAATACTACAAATAAATATGTTGTGTTTAACTTTGAACAAACGTAATTGGCTCGTGTATAAATACATATCACATGTAGGTATATTATAGTACTTGATTTAATCTACTTTTATTCCATACTCATCTTTATCATTACAACTAAATAGACAACAATCTGATAGTAATTTAAAGGATACACTTGCTACTATACCTAAGACTTTCATTATTTAAAGTAATAATAATTATTATAATTAAAAAATTAAAAAATTAGTTAAGTAGGTATACTGTATAGACAATTTCATTTTAATTTTTATAATTTTTTAAATTATTGTGATAAACCATTTTTATATACCAAGATAACTAGTTTATAGCAGTATGGTTCAATGAAATGGGCAGAGACAAATTGTTCTCCAGCAAAAAAAAAAAAACTCTGGATAAAATTTTTGAACGTATTCCAGAATAGATTAAAGGTGGGTTTCCACTATATATGTTCGCGTGTACGTGCATGATCGTCCCCATTCTAACGTACAGCCCTGGTAACAGTAGTTCTTAATATTGTGGTTATTGTATTTTATTTTTATTTATAAAATTTATAAAATGATAATATTGTAATAATAATATAGAATAAAAATTATAAATTCTATGGCATTGTATGTCGTCGATTGTACAATATAATATTATTAATTACAAATTAATATTATTATATTTAATACTTAATATTAATAAAATGTGATCTTGTGTAAAAAGATACAATTTATTACAATTATATATTTTTTATTATTATTACAATTTATTTATTATACAATTTGTAAAAATATAAAAATTAGCAGGATTTTGATTTTAATCAACAAGAATAATAATAACAATCATATTATCAAATAGGTAGCACCTACCTGTATTAATTTATTTAATGTTAATTTTAGGGGATGTAATGTAATATTTTCAGACAAATAATTAATTTAAATGACAAAAAACATAAATTTTCATTTGGTTCTATGGTTTATTTATTTATTTTTTTACTTGTATAGTAGATATTTTTTCAATTTTATTTACAAATTATATATGTAACCGAATGTGTTGAAATCTAAATAAACATAGACCTCAGTATCCTAAAGTTTTTATTTGTAATACATAGTATGTATCATTGGAATATTATTAATATTATAATAATACAATATAGAATTACTTCAAGACTTTTGAATACCCTAGGTAATGTTTATTGTTATAAAGCTTTCTATAAAAACGTTAATAATTATTAAAGCAAACTTCACATTTTAAATAATTTAACAAAATATCATTTTTATTTTAATATAAGATTCATACGAACACTGGTAATATTTTAAACTATATTCTTATAAACTAATTTATTGCTAATATCTCTTAATTACTAATAACACCAGTCTTATACAGTGTTTTTTTTTTTATTTATTTTGAACTTTTATAGTTATCTTATACACACCACTTACAACTACAAATACAACTAAAGAATATATTATATATACATTAGATAACTAAAAATATGAATTAGGGTTTAAATTTGAATGCACCACTATATATACTATATACCTGCATTTTTTTTTTTTTTTTTAAATATATTTTTATAGTGTATTTTTAATTTATATATTTCATTGTTTTATATAATATATAAATCATACATAAATATTTATCACAAGAGCCCGAATTTTTATGCAAAAAATATTGTTAAATATGCACACAAATTTTTAAAAACATGCAAATAATATGCATCAAAATTATACTATACACATAATTATGCATACAAATACTTGGAAAATGGATTGAGGTTTTTAAATATGTAAAAATTGTAAAGTATTATTACTTTAATTTATTTATTGAAAATTGAAAATGATAAATTTAAATAATAAAAGGTATACTTGTTTATAGCACAAAACTGAGAACAATTTACATTAATTTTAGAATGAGTATCAATATGAAGTTACGAAATGTGTTTTAAAATTACCAAATTGAAAACTTCTACAATTGTCACTTAGATTCGCCTTGTACTTCAAAAAGTTCTTTCCATATTTGCTGAAACAATTGGTGCATATCTGAAACAAGAAATGTCTTCAGGTGACAACTCTGTAATGTCTTTATTATTGTTACTTATTTCTCTGCTTATAATTCCAGAATTTTTTTTTATTTGAAATAATCCGGGATTTTTTGATAATACTTCCAATAGCCAAAATTAGCAAATTCAATGGCTCATCCTCCTTCACTTAATTTTTTTTCAACACTGAACTAATGCAAGACTTATTCCAAGATTAACTTCTGATTCTTTTAGACGTGTGATGGTATTTGTTATGCATTAGAAATTCGATAGAATTACTGAAAACACATTTTTTATCGAGTTATCATTAAATAATTTTTGTGCATTTTGAATAGATTTTGCATTATTCTGGTTAAATGTATTGACAACTTCTTTGGCTTAGTCAAAGTGCTTACCATAATAGAAGGAGAAATTAGGCCACATTCCTCGCGTAATCTTGTGGGGCTCAGAAATCAGATTATGTATGTTGTACAGTAGGGATATCCATATATGGTCCACGGACCACATCCGGCCTGCCAACAAGTAGAAAATAAAAATTCTAAAAATATTTGTGTAATATTTCACAATACTGAAAGAAAAAAATAGGTAAAATCAACAAATCTATAGGTTAAATTAAAAATATATTATTAAAATATAGACAATAATGACTATTGTTAAAAGTATAAATGGTATTTTGATAAACGCACAATTAACAAATAATTTTATTAAATTAAAAATAATTCTATTAATTTAATAATTTTTTTAATAAATTTACCAATTATCTTATTAAACATCAAATTATTTATTATAATAAAAATTTAATTTATAATTATTTTGATAATATTTCTTTTGGTATATAGCAGTGGCGGCTTATGAGTAAGATAGTTGATGTTGCACGTGTATAAAATATTATACAATAGCAAATAACACGAATCAAATAAAGAAAAACCAATATTAATTTTACCTACTGGTTTAATCAAAAAACACATCTTTTTATTATTTACATCGCGACCACAGATCCAATAATTTATTTTTTTCAACTCCATATTAAAATTTATTTTATTATTTTATCTTTACATTTTGACTCTATTACAACAGTTAATTTTGATTTTGGCTTACTTTTATTTTTGCTCCAACCATAATAATGAAAAATTTAGCTTTGTGAGAAAACCCAGGAAAATTCTAACTGAATTTTGTTTAAACATTTTTATTTAATTTTACAATATTTACATATTTACACACTATATACACTTTTTACTTTAATAAAAACATGTACCTACATTGGTTCAAAATTAATAAATTTAAAAGACTAACAAAAAGAAAAAAAAAATCATGATAATTCATAGTGATATTTACTCGTCGTAGATGACAGACTCAATCATTACAGGCTGCTGAACGGTGCACAACTCATTTATGTGGGAGTATAACAATAAAATACCCATGTGCAAATGGAGCACATTTTGATTGTGTACCATCTTAAATATTCGGCTCAGATGTTGGCATGTTTCGCTAGTCAACTTTGTTAATAGTTACAATTGTACAACTACTGCAATCTACACCTCACGACGCATTGTGGTATATGTTGGTAACAACCTATATATTATATAATAATGAATATAGTGTACTTGTGCACTGTACCTATAGGCTAAAGGTACAAATTAAATAAAGTAGCAACGTATTTACCTAATGTCATTATGGTCAATAAATATAAGTTATAAGTATATAAGACTTTAAAAAAATATTGTTTTATTATACTGCATAAAATATTTTGTATTTTTTAAATATATAGGTGATGCACGTACTTCTGTGCACAATAGCTCGAGCCGCCACTGGTATACAGCATTTAGTTTTAAAATTTTTTGAAATAAATAGAAATAGATTTTACCCAAATATACTAAATTTATTATTTATTATATAATATAATATATAATAAATATATATTATCATATAATAATATTTATATTATATATAACCTAACCTTACTAGCCTGTGGAGGGGGTTAAGAATACCTTCACGGTTTCCTCATGCCTGTCGTAGAAGTCGACTAATTGAGGTTGCGTCAGGTCAACAGTTGGTATAAAACTTGTCAAAAAGGTATGAGGAGTCTTAAAATGAATATAGACGAGTTTTCCCATCTCGGATGTTCTTGGGGAAAACAAAATTGCGTACTTGGGTGTGGAGATAGCCTAAGGGACCAAGTGACCAGTACCAGCCTGACAGCGGCTGCGGTAACCTTTCCATCAGTTATATGTGCGGGTCTACCCAACGGCCGTGATGTCGATGGTGTAGGAAAACACCAAAGTATTTTGGGTTAGATTCGCGCTTGAGTACGCGCAGGATAGGTTCAAAGTGAGAGTAGGTACGTGGAATGTAGAAACATTAGCAGGTAGTAGTAGGGAGTTAGCAGAAGTTTTGAAGAGGAGGAATGTGAATATTTGTTGTGTACAAGAAACAAAGTGGAAAGGGGAGAAACCAAGAGAAATTGGTGAGGGGTATAAAATCATATATTCAGGAAGGACTAGTACAAGGAATGGTGTAGGAGTGATATTAGATGAAGAAATGAAAGGAAAAGTGGTAGACGTGATTAGAAAAAGTGATAGGGTTATTTTAGTGAGAGTAATAT
>JAIPRL010002334.1:24024-61899 GCA_025469235.1 Pemphigus obesinymphae | reverse complement strand
ATTGCTTTCAAATTCAATACATCCACCAAAAGTACCCTGCCCAGTAGCGAAGTGCATCCACCAATACTGACACCCGACGAGCGAAGTGCTTCCACAACCTACTGACCGGCTTTTTTTTTTTATTATAAGGACTACCGTCTTCACTAGAGGCACATTTACACATTTTTAAAGGAGGGGGGAAAGAGATAGTTTTTCAATATCTTAGTGTGGAGGCTTCGCTCCTCACCCCTCCCCCCCTATTTTTATTAACTAAATAGTCATTTAATCAAAAACTATTGCAAAACATGCGTTTTTACTTTTATGTCCACTTGAGTACATAAATATCTAACAAAAAATACCTTTAAATATTTATTGTGAAATTCATGAAAAAACACATTATATACAAAATATTATAAAGTCCAGTTTAAAAAAGTGTCCGCTCGGAAATAAAGTAGGATGCGGGATATCTGCGGAAGAAGTATCCGCATATGTCGGAAAATATACCCGGTCAATTATGATTATTTTTTTTTTTTTTTGATCTTATTTATTTTTCCTACCTGTAGGTTTCCGAGCAAATTTTTTTTTCCATGGATATTTTTTCCTACACTCTTACTGTGTTATTCAGAGTGATTTATTCTCCGTGTTCAACTAGCGTTAAACAACCGATTATCGTTTATTGTATTCAAATAGTTGTCTAATCCGTTTGCTGAACAAATGTTCAAGAATTTTCTTTAAACACACTTAAGACAATTTTTAACAGTTGTTTATCTTTTTTAATATTATGCTCAATGTTAACTTATTAACTATTTACCCATATTATATAATATGCCTCAATTATTATAGCAATATTATAGTGTAATTTAAGTAGTTTTTTATTTACTTTTGCTAGTTGTAAAAAATTATCAAATTAAAATTGCAAAATTTATTAATAAAAATTAAATTAAAATTAAAAATGTTTTTATTTATTAAAATATGGATATTATACATAAACGCATTTCTGAATAATGTTCATAACTTGAGACGGAGTAAGGTACCTATATAAAATACATAAAGATCCGATCAATAATTATTATTCTCATTATAAATTTAAAAATAAATATCGTTACTCTAAGGAATAAATGATTTTAATTTTAAATAGAATAACAGGTAATTTAAACAACCCGGTAAATAATCGAGGTTGACCTCGATGACTTATTACTTTAATAAAAAAAAAAAAACTAAATAAAATAAAATTTAAATAATAAATAAAACAAATAAAACATAAATAAGTAAATAAATCAAAAGTTATTTTTAAATTTTTATGAGTAAAAATAATCATAATAATAGTATATAATTATGACAAATATACATGGATATAAAATAAAATATCCGACTGGTGTTTCAACACACTGAGAATATAGTGCATTATATCCATAAATAATAAATAAAAAATAATCCTTTATAATCTATGTATTTATGTGTATTATCTTGTTTAGCGAAGCAAACGCCTCCGCAATGTTCACAAATAACTACGAGTATGAATACAACGATGATAAACACCAGTGTAACAGTATTGCTTAAAAATTAAACGCATTTTATTAAACACCGTTTAAACACACGATTTAATTGAGGACTCTGAATAACACTGTACTAGTTTATACGAATGATGAAAAAACTTCACAATACATATCGATCAAATATTACGATTTACGATTGAAAATAGCACGTGTACCGAGTATCGAATTCGTAGGTTATGGGCGCATTACCTAGGTTTACAAATAATTATTTGAATATTACAACAACTGATAAAAGACAATTTAGATTTAAAAATGGATGAAATACAATATAATATGTCTCTCGTAAATTATTATAAGCTATATAAAAACAATAGCCAATATATTTAAACGCCGCACTAGTGCTTGGTTAGTTATATTAAAATTAAAATGAGTCAAATATTATCTAATAAAAATATTTCAACAAAACTGGATTTTGTAATAATAAAATAACATATAGCGGTTATCGTGGAAACAATTATTAAATATAACTTTTAATAACTTTTTGATAATATAACGATATTATTGAATTTTTTAAACAATATGATCGATGCTAAAAAAAAAAAAAAAAAAAAAAACTACGCATATCATATTTATAATTAAACTTCCCTATAAATTGTATTTCATTGCTATGAGATTTTATTGTTCGTGTGGTTGGTAACACTGAACTCAATGACAAAATATGTTGGTTCTTATTGTGTGTCGGAGAACTCCGCGATGCCCTATTATGGTCACCCCTTGATGTGGACTAATGTGTGCACAGGTCCGGTTTTCGCAAACGTTACGATCCGGTAAATACGCGGCCGCCATATTGGCCGAACGAAATGCCAATAACGCTGGCAACGTCAAGGACCAAGACGCGGGGAACGTAGCAAAACTTCCGTCAAAGCAGCGGCACAGCAAAAAGCTAATTCTGCCACCCATGGACTATCCAGAGACGGTGTATGCCGTATTCCAGCATGGGGCCCGCGGTCACTTCGCCCACTGGGCGCCATTCTTCAGGTATCGTTTAAGTCTCTCAGTCATTACTAGGGCACGGATCTTGTTGCGATCGCAAATTTTCTTCTACCGCTCGAATTTATTGCAAGTAAATTTTAAATTCGTTACATTCGAAGAACCGGTTAATTAAAATTTAAAAAATTTCTAGTGCAACTTTTCGCAGTTTTTTCGTACACTTTCAATTTTCTTGCAATTTCGTTCTTTGTTTGTTCTCAATTTTACGTTTTGAATAATACTCATTGAATAATTGTATAAAATTTGAATATAAACATCAAGTTATATATATATATATATATATATATATTTATATCAATATTGTTACTTAAGATGACGTGTGTGCTGTCTCCGTCTAATCAACCAATGAGTGATATTATACGAAATTTACGTTCAGCATTTGTATAACTTTGTCATTTTTGATATTAGTGTAAATGGACCTATATTACCGAATTTTTAGACGAAATTATTATCTGTGCTGTAGCTTTGTCTCTTTTCCGAAATTTTAATTTTAAAGAGTAATATATCCATTTAAATTAATGGATTTTTAAATAGTTATATTTCTTTACAAAATACAAATTTCGAAAAATTTGATGCTGCTGCATATGTAAATACCGGGCCGATAAATTTGGTAATAGATTAATCAGGGACGTCATTTCAGTTTTTTTTTAGGTGTGCGAGCTTTTAGGGCGGCCAATTTTAACATTTCACCGAGCCATTTTGCACATTTTAATGCTACGTTAAAAATGTAAATGAGCAAAAAAAAAAGTTCTTCGGCTTTTTTCCTAGCTATTACAATGAAAATTGGTCGGCGCAATTATATTTTATGACGGTGCATTAGAGCATTGGCATGTCATATTTAAATTTGTGGTGGTGCCGCTGCATACCTTACCGCCCGTCAAATGATACCCCTGGGTTTATTTACTCTAAAATAATATTTAAAAATGACGATTTTGTGATAGAAACGCTGAACGTAAATTTCGTATAATATCAGTTGCTTAGATGGAGAAACAAGTACGGGTATCACGTCCTTTCAATGTATTTTGGTTAAATGAAATGTATGCTATACTGTGTATACTGTGGGTGAGATAGGACATCACTTTCCGTCAGACGTAAAATTACAAACCAAAATAAACAGGATAAACCACTTGTCTGAAAAAGACTGTTACGTTTTGTTACATAATCGATTTCAGAACTATAAATGTATCAATACAACATAATATTGTACCTATATTAAAAAATTAAAATATTAAAGTAGTAAGTAATAATACGGTACGATTTATAAAACTATAAAGACATTTATAGCGAAATTTTGTTATTTTTTGTGAATTTTTTTTATATTTTGTATAGCAATACTGCAATCAATATTTTTTTAATGCAACAAAAATCGTGCCCTAGTCGTTAGATATTTTCCGAGCTACTTGCCTATTCTAACACTACCTTATATTGTTAGTTATCTATTTTACCATAGATCTAATAACTAAATGGACTGCGCGTTTCTCACACCCTGTATATAGATGATAATGATAATCACATCCATAAGATGTGATAAAAAAAAATGAGTATTGCGGAAAAAAAACTACTACATTACCGTTTATCCATGAATATTCTGATTGTTATCATCACTGTAAAATAATTAAGAGTAACGCAGTTCCGCATAATTAATAGTTCTCGCAGGTACATCGCCTCGACTTTCTGTTCAATCGGCCAGTGCATAAAAATGTAAAGAGCATACTTTACTTATAATACTAAGATGTATTTAAATAATTTCTTAGAGAAAAATATTATTTTTTCCATGATTAAATATAAATATAAGTCGGTGCAAGTTCGTATTGATATGATATCAGATATGCCTGAAAGACCGACCGCTTATTACTATTTATTTTCATACCTACTATATCAAAATGAACACAAGTGTTTATACTTGATACGGGTAAAATATATTTTCTACGAACAGAATAAAAATAATGCATAATATAAATAATTAGACTGGGTTGCATAAAAATCAGTCTGTAAATTTATTACCAGGCTATGTAGTTAATTTATTTGGTAAGTTCTATAAGATCTGCAAGATATCAAAAGTGTTACATAAAACTAATTCGTATTTTAAGATTAACCATTAATACCAAATAGTTTATACCACATTTTATTTGAGTATGAATATTGAAAAAAGGAGTAGGCGGTACAAATTATGATCAATAATTTCATATATTTTTTTTTTATATATACATTACAATGTATGGGTTATTGTTCTACCATATTTTGTCATTATATATTTTTACTTTATTTTTAAACTATAACTATTATTGTATTACTATAATTTTTTTAAAGGTTCAATGAAACTGCAGGCCCTAAGAATAATTTCACATGAAAAATGATTGACGACAATTATTTTATTGATAATAATTTTATCCATTGTCAATTTTTCAATCTGTCAAAGTTACCGAACAAAAATTATGTCTGTAACTTACAAAATCTGTAACCTATTATTTATCGAGTCCATAACACTAAATGGTGTTTATGCAACACCATATTTTATTTTCCGAGTCGTTAGTGCGTTTAACAGTCTATAAACCGTCTGTAAGTAGCTAATGAACGTTTATGCAATTCGGTTTTAATTTTATTAATAAAGATATAGGTTATATAATTTTAAAATAATTACAATTTCGATACAAATACTGCTTATAAGATGTTATCCGAAGGGTTTTTGGCTCGAACGCAGTCCGTTTAGTTAATAGGTTTATGCACTTACTTTAGAGTTTAAGGAGTATAAATTTGTCCCTCTATTTAAAATCCATAAATCTGCATAAATTCCCCATGCTCTCAAATATAGCTCGTTTCTGGTATTCACGTACGAAGACTAATTTTCTTACGTTCGAAGTATTCCAATGCAAAAGCATGGGATTTACTGTCATCGTCCTATCTCTATTTTTCATATATAGTGACACCCAGGTGAGGGAATCAGTTAGAGCTAGACAGTTATCAGTTATCGCCTTATAAATTTCATTCACTTTCTCTAAAAAATTATCGGCGCAAATTGGTTATAACTTATCCAGAACGTACACTTGTGAATGCAACGGCGTCTATTTAATAGTAGCTAGTTAGAGATTGTTAGACGATTTTCAAGGTTTGTTGGACTGGAGATTATATTTTATTTTAACTTTTATTAACTGTGTTATTCATTTTCTTTACGTTTTATTATAATAAATGGCTGTTTTCACTCATCACAAACTCCCGTTAATGTACTATATATTACTGTGAAAAATAATAGACTTGTGCTCGCGACAATACTATAATATATAATCGTTCACTGTTTTGTCGTGGATTTTTCACGCCGAAACTCGATCTCTTGTAAATAGAAAACTCAGCAGCGTATCTCTGGTGACCACCTACTACGGGGTGAACATCATCTATGTGTGTATCGTGGCCAACACTTTCAAGCAGGTACGTCGTCCGATCAAATACAACATTGTTGTGCATTTTCATGACATTAACGTCGAAACACTGTTATAACGTTGACATTAGCGTCGAAACACTGTTATAACGTTGACATTAACGTCGAAACACTGTTATACCGTTGACATTAACGTCGAAACACTGTTATAACGTTGACATTAACGTCGAAACACTGTTATAACGTTGAAATTAACGTCGAAACACTGTTATAACATTGACATTGACATTAACATCGAAACATTGTTATAACATTGTTTCGCAATTGGTTCGCCGTGACCATAACGCGGTGTGTCATTTCAGATCGTCGACCAGTACACCGCCAACGGACCGGAGCACACGTGGGCCCATTCGCTGCACGGTCTGTCCATCCGATGGTACCCGGCCGTCACCACACTGTTCGTGGTCCCCGTGGGAATGGTTCGGTTGATGAAGTACTTGGTGCCGTTCTCAGTACTCGCCAACGCATGTCTGGTCATCGGATCCGGCGCCATTTTCTATTTCATTTTCGTCGGCGACGACGGAGAATATCCGGCACGGCCCGAGGATCACGCCCAATTACTGGTGTGGCCGATGAGCCGATGGACGCTGTTCATCGGTAACACGCTGTGCTCGATGGAGGGCGTCGGAATGGTAAGCACTGGTGACGTGTGCCGCCCGTACATGTTTTAAGGGAACGTGCCTCCTTTAAGGGATTCCGGGGGTTTTGTGTGGGCGATTCAGCTGAACGTAAAAAAAGAAAGAAAAAAAAATAGCCAAAAATTAAAGAATAAAATTTAAAAAAAAAAAATCAACACGAGTTACATAATTATACGAATAAATATTGTTCAAGTACCCAATTGTCCGAATTTCAAGGGCAATTTTTATGTAAGTCCGTACCAAATTTTATCGTTGTGCAATCACGACATTTGTCCAATAATGAGTTTACAAGAAGCACACGAAAATGCTTTTTAAAATGGTTTTAGGGTTAAAAGACAATATTTAAGACACAATATTTCGGATACGATCTCATACGTTTGTTATCGTTCTCTTATTTTATATTAGAATATCGAATGTACAAAATCCAATTTTCTGAACTCACTTTAAGATATAATTTCATTTGTTTTTCGTAGACTTATTTTTATTACTAAAAATCATTAGTGTGACATGTGATTTTTAAGTTCTATATAGGCAATTTTTCAGAAAATTTCAAGAAAAATGAAAATCTAACAATTGAAAAACCTTTATATGCATTTTTAAAATGCATATAAATTTTGGTCATAAAAATTGGTCCCTTTACTTATCATTTTTTATTATGGTTGTTTTTTGTGTATTAATAATATTTTATTGAAAATATTACTTTTGAATTTCTCATTTATAACAAGTAACAAATATCTTAGAAACATGAAACGAAAAAAAAAAATTATAAAAATCAATATTAGTGCCCTACGAAGCCGTTTTTTGATATGTGTGTTTGAACATGTTTTATGAATTGTTAAAAACTCATAATTTCAAATTTTTTTAATAACAATAACTCTTAAAAAAATTAATAATATCATAAAAAAAAACTCTGTAAAGTGCTAGATAATGTTGTTATCTATAATTTATTTTCGTTTCATATTTCTAAGACGATTGTAAGTTGTTAAAAATGAGAAATACTAACATAAGTTTTTCATTGAAAATTGTTTACGCTGACATTCTCTTAAGAAACTAAATATATACACAATATTGTAAACAAATTTATCTATGTTCTGCAGTCCTAATTTTTTTTATACCACAAGTAAAACTGATGTCATGCAATCTGTAAAAATCTCCTGAAAAAATGGTTTTTAGAAAATTAATAACTTTTTAAAGATTTTTTGCTTTTTTTTTTAAGACGACGGTAGAACACAGATAATTGTATATACAATATTATATCAAAAATTGGTTTCTGAAATGACAACTACAGCCTGAGAACAAATTTTTCTTGGAAAATATTTCTTTACGAAAAAATAACATATGTGTGACATCCTCCTAAGGGAACGTATTAGTTTTTAGGGGTTTTGTATAGGCAATCTAACTGACAATTGGAAGTTGAAAAATCAAAATTGAAGAATAAACATATTAATACACAATATTCACGTTATAAAAATAATTTTAAAGTATTCAATTATGCATTCCTTTTCATTTATTTTGGGCCTTCACAATGGTACAAATACAAAAATACTTATCTATTAACATTACTGTAGGGTTTGAGATATAATATATTATTAGATTAAAAGCGTTTAATATATTATAAACAAAAATATGCAGTTAAAATGATCAATTAGAGTACACAGTTAAAAATGTTTTAATTATTTTTAATATGCAAATATACAGTTAAAATTATCACAATTTCCCAATAAATTAATATAGATAATCGACAATCAATGAGATGTTAAGAGAAAGTAGCCATATTTGGAAAATTAAAAAAAAAAAAAAAAAAAAGACATTTTTAGTCGTATTACCCATATGATCATTGTGTCACGATCCTAATTTTATTATATCGGCAAAAAACAATTGTATAAACTTACTGGATACTGCAATTATTGCATTTAATATATAATTATATATGACTATTTAAATTATAATTATTGGGTATTAATTAGCTGTTCCAAAAAAAAAAAAAAAAAAATCATGTTGGAGCACATTTAACATGACGTGTACAAATTATTATAAATAAAATTGTCTATTAAGAAATATAATATTATGTTCTAATAACTGATATTTTATACTTTCTGAATGACACGAACTGAATGTAAACATAAATCGTAGAGTATATAACGATAATCTTGAACGATTGTCGTGTGATCGCTAGTGATGCGAATAGAGAATATTCTCGAAAATATACGTTCTCTGTTACCGAGAACATTCTCGGGAAGATTATTGGCGGAGAATAATCTCGCCAAGTAACGGAAATGTGCGAAAATACAGAAATTAAAACGTCGCGATCAAATTTTGTCATAAACTATTCGGTCAATTGTAGAATCATATAATTTAACAAATAGGGTAGGTAAATAGGTAATAAATTAGGGGTAGGTAGAGGTAATAATTTATTTTTATGATAAATGTTTTTTTTTTTTTTTTTTTTGTTTAATCTGTCGTTTATCTGTTTTAAAAATACGTATATTATTAAATGTTACTTTCGGCCGTCGAATATTCCATTTATATCCATCGCCATCGTGAAAAACATATAATATATATATATATATATATATTGTATATAGGTACCTACATAATCATGACAAAATAGAAATTTTAGTCCGACATGTGTTGTTTTTTTCCCATGTATTAGGCGTTTTTCATTTAATTCTGTGGTGATAACTTGGAAATGTGTGCTCGATATATATTATATGTATGATACCAATGATAGTGACGGAGAACTTAATACCCGGTAAAAAGTTGGTGGGGATAGTTCACAGAGATGTGCGTATCACAATGTTGTCGAAATACCTATCTATTTTTGTTTTTTTTTCTGCCTACAATAATACGATAACAGACGCGATAAGATGTTTCCGATGCGTGCCTAACCTAACCTAACCTCAACACCCATAACCGTAACACCACACAAAATATAAGAATTTTCAACCGGCATCGAGTCTCCACATGCATGCGGTACAATATTATTATTAATATTCTTACTCGTTAATAAATAACCCATTGCGTTAGAACTCTTTATTATTAGGATGGCGCGATGGTCACATAATGATTTGAACAGCATAATATTACGATAATACAATGATAATAACAGTGATAAATAAAAATGCGTGCATATTTAGGATTTTTTTTTTTTTTTTTTTTTTTTTATTTAACATCTATTCCACATTATTATTATTCAACGTTAGAGTTTTATATTTTGTTTAAGATTAATTTGAATAATAAGAATAAATTTAGGTAATTGTGTATCAATATAACATAATTCATTGCCAATTAGTCATTAATAATAATGAAATTCGATCTATATCGTTATAATTGTACGGTTATGGCCACGACAATAAGGGAGCGAGCGCACTGCATCCGTTCAGTTCAGTTTTCTTACTTTCCGTCCATATCAGTTCAGTCTGTATGTTTCGACTAGCAAAAATGGCTGAAGACGGACGCCAAAACGTGATGGGAATACATATGACAATACGGTTTTCCGAAATCTGCAGTTTGTTGTTGCTTTATAAAAGTCGATATCATATAATATTTTGATGTGTGCAGCGAGTCCGCGGTTTTTAGGTGTGCCACTTATATTATGTGTACAAACGTGTATAGTAACAAAGTTAGAGTTTATTTAAAAATTGCGATTAAATTTAAAAAAAAATAGATTATGAAAACGGTGATAATAATTTTAACGGGACGGAAAGGACTGATGCAATGTGCGACCAACACATTTTTTTTCCGTTGATCCGTCACAAATAGAATGCGGTCGAACTGAACTGAACTGAACTGAACGCACCCAGTGTGCTCGTTCCTTAACACTAAAATTAATTATTATAGCAAAAATATTAAATATAATTTTTAAATTGATAAAACACGGCTAAAAATAGAAAATTACGAAAAATTCTCAATTTAGGGAGAATATTCTCCTAAGAGATTATTACCGTAATTTTACATCACTAGACTGATCGCTAAATAGAAAATATTAAATTTATTTTTGCTAATATTTTTTATCGTTTACTCTGATATACCTACTTCATATTATAGAGTTACGGACCAACATATAGGTTCCTTGTGGTTTTATTACATTTTTTCTACTCATCAAATATGTTCGGTAAATAATAAAAAATAACCACTCAGTAAAAAGTAGAAGCACTGCAATCGATGAAAAAGATACTTGTAGGTTTTTTTTGGAAACAAACGTTTTCTTTTACAGGCCACATATATACAAATGATTGAAAATGTTTATTTTTATACAAACATTTGGGAGGGGGGGTTAGGGAAATATATGTTTAGATTCCCTAACAAGTACAATTTAAAAGTTTTTTTTTTATATTTTAAAACGAAATAAATTACATAGGTACACTTATATCATATAATTTATAATCGATTTATATTTATTATCATAATTACAAGCACAACTGACATAGATTGCCATTTTAAAAGTATCTGTTGTTCATTTAATTTATAGTAACTATTCGAAAGAAATTCTTGTGCTATATATTTTGGTATCTATAAATAATAATTATTGCCGATTGGTCTACGTAAAATAGCAATTATTGTTGCGTAAAACAATAATTATACTATGCAAGAACTCGTTTAAATATTATTAGCATAAAGCAAAAATGTAGGTACTTACATATGTTATAAATACATTTTGAAAATAAAATTATTAACGTAGTAACATTTATTATTAATTAAAAAAATTGATATAATGAAAAATATTTGATGTAATATCCTAGTACCTATACAAAATCCTTAATAATAATATTAATTAATGCAGTAGATATGTAAACATTTTCACTTAAGAGGACGTCGCACTGTAGATTTTCTACGGTAAAACGTGTTTGCGTAAAACAAATGAAATGGCATTTAAAAAGTTAAAACACTTATTATAAAATTGATAGAAAACCATATTTTGGAGATAACCTCATTGGTGTTTTTTCAAATAATATGTTTAACAAAAGTTACATTGTCTTAAAAATGAGAGGAAAAACCATATTTTGTACCTTTGATAACGGACTTAATATTTAGAAAATTGTAAAACCCCGTTGAGATTATCTCTGAAATTTTGTCATCTACAAATTTTATAATAGGTGTTATCACTTTAAAATCACTTTGAAAAGCGATTTTATAATTGTTTTGGGTAAACGTATTTTTAAACAGATATCTGTCATGATTACAGCACAATAAAAAAAAATAGTATTGACACGGGACTATTTTTTAATTACTTTTAAATTATTTTTGATTGTTAGAATTTAATTTTTCTTAAAATTTCTAAAAAATTACCCATACAAAACCCTCTTGAAAATGGGGTGTTGTGTGACGTCTTTTTTAAGTGGTTGCACTTCTAAAACGTGCAATATTTTTGAACTCGTTAAATACTTTTATTTTCTTTTATCATAATTTTAATTAATACCTCGAATGTTATCTTTTTAATGTGATTCAAAATTACCAATACTGTTGAAAACGTAAATTGAATATTATATATCTAAACACATTAAGAAAAGTCCACCCTGCAAGCGTGCTAAGTTCCCGGTTTTTATACGTATTTTGTGTTTAGTTTGTTAGTTAAATAAAGAAAATAAACTAATTCCATAATTAATTTTAAAACAATAAATTTTTTTACAAAACATAATTTTATTTATAACTTGAAAACCTATTCATATTAATAACAATATATTTTTATTTATTTTACAATATAAATTGTAAATATAATTATTGGTAACCAATAACGTTAGTAAAACACACTCTTCAAGTGTGTTAGTTTTCTTGGATTTTATCTCCCAATAGTAACTATAATCAAAAATGGGAATAACTTAGTTAAAACATTAAATTTTTATATACATCTTTTAACTCAATTAATTAACTAATTAACTTAATTAGATTCGATTATCATTGGCATAATTTAACTTTTAATCATTAATTTTTATAATTATTTAGTTACGTTAACAAGTAAATACGAAATTATTATTCCATATTTTGATATTTATACAAATGTAACCAAATAAGTACCTAATATTTAATATTATAAAAGTAAATAATATGGCAAAGTTCATTATTCAATAATTTAAAAAAAAGTCCTGAGGTTTGAGTCTAAAATGATATATTTTTGTATAAAATCAACACTAGACAGCAGCACCTTCAAAAAAATAAATTGTGAACGGTATTTTTATAGAGAAAATAATAAATTTAATATTATTTGTGTGAACATATTTGTTATAAAGTTATATACAGAATAAAGAGTGTACATTATAGTGTACATTGGGACTATATGTCATGAACCTTGTATGCGACGTATGGATGAGTTATTTATACATTTTTCTTTGATTTTCCATTCAATAAGTCTTCTTCTTCTTCTCCTTCGCCTTCTCTCCCAACTATTTGGGGTCGGCCAAATTTTCCATTCAATAAGTATTTAGATAATATTTTCTCATGGTAATAAAATCGTAATTTATAATAGTAGTGTATACACGACGAACGGGCATACATGTACCTATCTCATCCGTCAAAAATATCGTATTTTTTTCGTACAATTTTTTCGTAGATTTTTGTAAATAAAAAATGACACACCATCTTCGCGAAGAAGATATTCTGAATATTTTAGGTGATAGTACAGTTTCAGATCTTGATTTATCTGATGATGATGATAATGAACATAATGAACAAGAGTCTAACAATTGAAATGTAAAGTACATCTATGTTTAGATAGCAAAAGTAAATGCTTTAGAGATTTTCATTTAAAATAATAATTGTAACACATGTAAAATACATTTATAATTAAAAATATTAAACATATATGATGCATTAATAAATATTAGTATTTAGTTAAAATCATTTTAGTAGTTACTCATTGAGTCCTAATGTACACTATAGTGTACATACTTAAATCTCGGTCAAAAATGTGTATATAAAAAAAAAAAAAATCACGTGTTCAAATCATACACATACCCATTACCGACAAACACTTTTGATTGACATTTTGAAAACTTCCATGATTTTTTAAGAAATGTAAAAAATATAAATAATTTATAATATAAAATACACAGGAATAAATCACTATTACTGTTGGAATACAACTGAGTCGCTTATCATTCCGTTTATTTCATTTTTGTAGTGGCACAAGTCTATAAATATATTTCCATATCGGAAGCGCCATATATAATAAATCACGTTAGATAGGTATATGATACAAATGCATGCGTCACTACGTCCTATTATTATCCCATATTATTAGTACGAGTATATTATACGGCCACGATGGTTTGAAATATAAAACAATAAATTGTATAATAAAAAGACGTAAAAGTAAAACGTACCTACGCAAAATTTATAAAAAATATTAGTATTGTTTAAAAACGTATATGCGACGGCGAAAGGGCCACGGCGAGTTGTCCGTGTTCGCCGCCAATTGAACTATTTTAAATCAGTTGTAAAATTGCGATTTTCATTTTTCGTTAAGTATTATTATAGGTTTAAAAATGTTGTAATTGAAATAACAATTTAAAATTTTTTATCATCACTGCGCTATGCCCGCTTTTTTTGTCTCTGTCCACCTAACGGGTAATATAAATTTTGACGTTTACAGTTGTAAAATTGTATTCAATATTAAATAGGTATACGTAACTCTAATCAAATTTAAAATATCTCGAAAATCCGTAGTCACAATTTTTTTATAGTAATTTAAGTTTTTCCAACAAAATTATCAATTTTGAAGTATTTGAGTCCAAATAATTAGTAAAACGAGATCTTTTAACATGAAAAATTTAATATAACGTTATTTGTGTATTAATTTAACAAAATTTAAAAACATCGACGGGAACAAAAAAGTATTTTATTACATATATAAGTATTTTATACCTGAGCGTAGTGGTTTTACAATGATATTTATTTTTTTTTACTTATTTTTACTTGTTTTTATCTGTTAACAAATTTTATACGAGAAGAAATGCTCCGATCTTTACAAGCAAACTGTTTCCAGTAGTCAATATATTTAAATTTTTTGTAGTGAAATCATGAAATCAAACACAAAAATAATGACAATTCGAATAAAATAAACAGGACCTTCAATTTTAAAATAACATAAGACCGAATAAATAAAAACGGCCAACAAAAAAATATGATGGGAATCGTGAGAATTAACGTATATTATTATACCTGCAAGACCACCTTGCAGCAGGACATTACTAGATTTTATAATCAGTGATCTTCAATCGTCTCTCTTCGCCTCGGTATAAGGTATAATATGACATCTGTTAAAACAAGTTAAGTATATTATATAGTATATTATATTTGTGTTTGTTAGAACAGAAATAAACAAAATAAAAATAAATTGTGGTGTACCTACCTATATATGAATATGGTGTCAGTGAAAACTTAACATATTTTTTTTCTCATAAAATATGAAATTGTACCTGGTCACGTTCTAATACGTATTCCACAGTATAGAAACATTTAAATATTTTAACGTATTTTTCAGATGAAAAACAACTATAACGGATGAAAATTAGAATTTATTAAAACGTATATTATATATAATATAAACATATTATATTATGTTACTACTACACCTATTATGTCATGAAACGCACAATGGGTTATTAAATAATACTTTTCTAATCTATAATTTATATTTTGATTAATATTTACTTTAATACAGATTTAAATTTATCAGATTCAAATAGTCTGAATCAATACTACTACCTGTATTATAGTATATTATGTATATAAAATATAGGTATCTAGGTAAGTTTTAAATTGATACTATAATACCGTATTTTTTAAATATTATATATAATTTATATAATGGTTATGCTAAACGTAAATTTATTTGACTACCAAGAGTAAATTTATTTTAGAATGGTATATTACATTATACATTTTAAAACCCGTAATTTATTTTATTACATATCTAATGTATAGGTAGTTATTAGAAGGCTGGGCAAAATGATTATAGCAAAGTATTTAAAACATTACATATACATTAGCAGCGTAGTAATAGAATTATTAGTATATAGTAGCAATAAGTATTTATAACCAGTATAATTCTGTATATTATACGGTTTTTAATCGTATAAAACTGTAACTATTTGAAAGTATTTAATTATGTCGAAAATGATTATTTTAATTTTCAATTTTCAATTTTGCATTCCGCCGTATAATATACATTATACAACAATAATTTAATATACAATTTAAAATTAAACTACATAAATAATTATAATCAATTAAAATAATAAGATATACCAGTAAACAAATTACAAAGTAATAGGTATACATAAATATTATATTATAATATACTTACATTCGTTGGAATACATGGTTAAGTTAAAATATTGCATATTGTATATTATAATATTATGTACTCGTACATTATATAGGTAGGTATTATTTGAATTTTCAATATTTGCATAAATATAAATTGTTAAGCAAATGTCTGTTTTCATTCTAGGTCAAAAATTAAATAAATATCAAATTTTGACAAGATATTAATGATATTTGTATACTTATTAATAATTGTGTATACTCAAAAAACCATTCATTATATTATATATAATATATAATCAATGAAAAAACCTATGGGCATTCGTCTCGCACTCTGTTCACCAAGGTACAAGTTTCAGTATCCTATCATACCTATTTTTATTTTAAATTTGAAGGCATTGATAAATTATAATATAAGTTTTATACTTATTCATAATTACAAAATATTTTTAAATTTTAAATTGTCTTCAAGAATACAAATAATTGTCGAATTATTTTTAATTTATACATACCACACAGTACTTACACACCCTACAATAGAGTATATAACTTTTATATAACTCTTGTTAACAGAAAATTATTTATTAAACTAATAACTATATTTTAATATTTCATATTTATTTATTGATAACATTAGTAAATTAGATATATATTCATGTAGTGTCTCAGTAGTAATGCGAACTTTAAATACCGTACTTATATTGCACGAAACGATTTTTCTGATTTTTGGTCAATAAAAATATTTTTTAAATGGTAGCAAGCTAGAGATGGAAGCACTTCGCTCGTCGAGTAAGATACTGGTAGTGGATAAATTTGAAAACAATAAATTATAAATCATCGCATTTATAAAATGATTTTGATCGGAGCTTGGTATAATATACCTACATAGCTATTACTATAAAACAATGTTTATTGCGTCAACATATATTATTTTATAATATACAATAAGTAATAAACTATGACTACTTTATTTGTTATTTTTTCATTTATAACAATTTTACGTCATATAAGGTAGTTTTCGTTTGTACTTGAGAAAACTATTGAGAAAACAAAAAGTTACCTTTGAAAAGTACCTACCATTTAGAAAGAATTTTCTATCAAAAAAGTTATATCTACTCCAAAACTCCTACTGGACTTGGTCTACCCGAAAAGTTGTTCCCAGATGAAAAAAAAAAAATAATAAATATAATTATTGTAAAACCAATAGATTTCTTGTTCCGCTCAAAATCTGAAATACGATCACAGAATATAACTATAACGATTGATCTACCACTTGCATTTTTTTTCTGCTCTACGAAGTGTATAAAATAACAAATTAAAAAAAAATGTAATGAAGAAATCAAATTAATTTAGTCATCAATTACATAATATTTATTAATTTATATTCTAAAACTCAATATATCGTAGCAACACCGGTTTACCAAGTAGAAAAAAAGTTGCCGAAACAGAAACATTGATGTTTCCGCTTTTGATGAGATATACCTAATAATGTTTCCAAAAACAATGTCGTCAGTTCTTGAATATAATGTTGTCGAATTATTTTTATTTTATTTCATATTTATTGCAGATTTGTCAAAAAATGAAATACTGTTGCTGTTTTGTTGGTCTAATCCGAATTAAGACTTATATATGTTTTTTAAAATATAGAAATGCGTACCTATATGCGTTTAATTTATCGTAAATTTGAATTCATATTTAAATTTAAAAATGGACCACTATATGGAAAATGTATGTATGATTAATAAATCGCCTCATGTGTGAAAATTTTCCCACTTCCACAAATACCTAAATTCCAAACTATAAATACTCAATAAATTATAAGTTATAGTCCTATTTTTGTAAGTAATTATAAGTTCATCTTCATTTTTAGAATTTGTGCTGAAATGTGTCCAAAATAAACTTGCAGTTCGGACAATTAAATGTAACCCTTTTTGGTTCCTGTTAATTTTGTTCACAATAACTTATACTATAGACTATATAGCGAAGCCCCTTCAATAAATAATTTAAATAAATAATTAATATAATAATTATATTAATTAATACATTTAAATAATATAATAAATCTATAATAATATATAATAAATAATAAATACCAAAAAATTTACAAACTAATGAAATAAACTTACTATTGCTTACATCTATGACTTACTGAAATGTATATGGTTTAGTCTAGTAATTGAGAGAGAATTTAGAAGTTCATACAAGCTAAATTGTCATCGTTTCTTTCTGCAGTCCCTACGGCCTATATATACAAACAAAATAATTACATAGGTAGTTCAAATCATTATATATTATTATATAAATTGTAAAATAATCAATGTTAAAATGTTTACGTACAAAAATATGTTTACAATATTTATTTTGATTTACATATTGATAACAATCTAAATCGTCGTATATAGAATAAATTATTTTCATTTCAAAACTTTAATATAATGTGCATTTCAAAGTAATCTAAAAAATGTATCTATAAACGTTATTTAGGTACCAACAATTCCTTAAATTTATTTTTGAAATTATCACATGCTTACTGAAACTATGAGAATCTTTTCTACTATATACTTTATTAAATTGATATTTCTATATATGTAATCTTGTTCTCGTGTAAACAACTTAAAATATTCGATTAAATTATATTTTCCGTGTTTCATTAATAATCTTTAAAATTGATCTCAATGTTTTTATAATCTCTTACTACACTGAATACCTATAATACATCTGCTATGTATAGGTACCTGTTGCAACAGCACATTATATGCGTTGTATATTTTACATAATATAATAATATATTTTATTCCATTTATTATACACCTCCAAACTTCTTAATTATATGTTTGTATATTTAATGCGGATAGAATAATCGAAATAAATGCACACATTATATTATATTATATTATATAATTATATAAATATTATACATAGGCACGTATTATACACATTTTGTAAATATTATTTTAATAACTTAAAGTAACCATTTTTGCCGTATTTTTTATTCAAATAAACTTGTAAAAAATCAATTTCCCATTTATGAATAATTGTTATAATGAGTTATACGTATAGGAAGTTGGGCAAAATTATATACGTATAATCGTATATATATGTCTAGGCAATAATTATTCGAAATGTATAAATATTAAATACTTAAACCATACTATATATTTTTTACTTTACGAATAAAACTATACTCTAATAATATAGAGCACGATATCGTGATATAGTGTAATGGATGTATTTAATCAATACGACAAAATCGATTAGAATAATATTATTGAATCCTGAGAATTTTTCATGTAAGTGCATTTCAAAATATTGAAAAATCTAGTAATTTTAAGCAGGTCATTCACAAAGCAGGGCTAAGGGACTGAAGCCTCCCCATCATCCGTATAATTTTGGTTTTTTATATTTCATATTATCAATATTATATATTTATATATATATATATGTACAGTGGCGTATTTTCAACTTTTTCTGGGAAGGCGATCCAAATATATTATATATTATAATATATTATATTATATATACCTACCTATAACCTTTATATATTTAACTATATTTATGGGCAAAATCGATTAGTTGACAGACAAAGGACTGTTGGTATTGGGACGGGGGGTTGTTGGTAAATAATACTTATTCGAAATATTTAATTTTGAACATTTCATAATTTTAAGCCTTAATGCACTTAATTTTAATATTTTGCAATACATGGAAAAATGTTAAAAACCAGTGACAAAATAATTTTTTCAACATAACATATTTTTATATTTATATATTTTTCCTAATTTTGTAACAGTAATATATAAAAAAAATATGTACAGTGGTTTTATTTTTGGTATATTCTAAGATTTTTATTTGAGAATTAAAACTATTTAAGTTTAATATTTAGGCATAAGTACTTGCCGAAAAGGTTAACATTCTTTGACAGAAATACTACACAAAAACAAAGTACAGGATAGGTCATAAGAGTTGTAAAATATAATTTTAAAACATTGATTTGGTGGTATAGTTTTAATTGATAAATTTTAAAGCTGATTATTCCTTAGTTTGGTAATAAATGATAAAAGTATCTAAGAATCACAGCCTAGTAATAATAATACGAGTAAATTTATATTATTATATAGATACAGTTCATTGAATTTTGATTACCAAAAAAACTCCAACCCGCACATTTGTAAAATCATTTTAAACCGTAAATACCTTATTTGGAGACTGAAATATATGTTTAAACATTTTTAATAATAATACAAAAATATATTAATCATTATTAAAATCCTTTTTGAATTTTTTTTTTAACTTTTAATAAATAAAAGACATACATGTGCAATTTTCAAGTGTCTAGAACCAACATTTTCGAATTTAAAAGGAAATAACCATAATTTTAACCGTATTTTCTGAAGTTTTTCGAAAATGAACAAATTACCTCTAGAAGTATCATGGTAATAAAATTTTATGCCCAAAAATGGGTACGTACGAAAAATAATATTTTACACCGTTCATTTCCAGTAATCATTATTGAAAAACATCGATCCATAAAGTAATTATACTTATGGAAGTTATAAAATCAATGTGGGCCGGTTTTGGGAAATCAAGTTTATCCCGTTAACTCCGCCACGAGAACGGAACGACGTTCAGTATCCACGGCCTACTTTTGGCCGTATCGGAAATAAGTGCGGGATACGATCGAAGGTGCTTAGATAGGTTGTAAGTGGGTATGATGATTTTGATTATGAGGGACGGCGCGAACGCAGTCCCAGCTAACAAAAATTCTGCGCCCGAGGTATCCACATTAGGGATACTCGCAGGGGTCAACCGGTTCCGTGTGCAATGAACCAGCCTCACCCTGAAGGAACCGCCTATGTGATCACGGTTAACCTCCACGCCAGGTAAGTATGCTCATGGCTCGTTTTCTGCACTCTTATATGTGTGCAAAGGCCACCTCTGACAATGACCGACAATTCCGTGCCCATTTCGTTACGGTCGTGGGCCCACAACGGTCACCGGTAACTGGCTGACCCACGTTCGCCATACGTCCCCATTCCAACCGAACTTTCGTACGGCCATTACTAGACGCCGTTCCTGTCGAAAAGTTGGATAAACAGCAGTCGTAAACTGTAGTCAATGTGCAGCGCCACCTGTGGGAGCGTAACGGCGCGGCGATCGTTTGTCGTGATCGCGACGCGGATAAAATGTGTCAAACGTCTTTGTCGCTGCGGACGTTTCTGTCACTACTCGTATTATAGGATAAACGATTTTTTTTAATAATAAAAACAAAAAACTAGTGCCTACCTATATTTTGTTTATTTGTTTTTTATATGCGAATTTCAATTAGTTTTTGTTGTAAAATAATCAATTTAATATTACCCATTTTGTACTTTATATTATCGTATTATACGATATTTACAAAACGTATATTTTAATATTTTAAATTTTATACTATAAACAATTTAGTCGAATTCTTGATTCCTGAACAAATTTTAACCCGTTTATGATAAAATTTATCAAACTTTTTATTGCAGCCCCCACTCAATATTGTATAGGTAATATACGGCTAAGTTTTTTTTATCGAAATAATATTAATATATTACATAAACGATTTGTTGATTTGTTTATAATGTTTACAAGAAAACTAAAAAATAATAATTATGACATCATGGTTTTTGGTGGTATAATAATAATAACAATAAAAAAATGTCTACCTAATTTCAAAATTCTCATTAATTTTTTTTTTCCAAATTCGAGTTAATATTTGTCGTAAGAAAGACTTGGGTAGTATGCCGAACATTGTTTACGAAATAGTCTTTATTAAAGTTCAATTACATTTTTAAAAATAATTTCATTATTTTTCCGTCATAAATTTTATTTGTGTGTAAGTACATAATTTATTCGTACGAAGAGGAGAATTTAGGAAATAGCTGAATACAGACGGCTTATTTAAAATTTTTTATCTGCGGAGAGGGGATCCAAAAAAAAAATTGAAAACCAATCATTTAGTTACTGTCTTTAGAGGCAAAATCACTTAGTTGCAGACAAAGGACTGTCGTGCACTATTTTGGTAAATAATACTTATACAAAATATTTAATTTGAATTTTGAACTTTTCGAAATTTTTAACCTTAAATGTACCTCATTTTGATATTATTAGAATATTTATATATTTTTTTTTATTTGTTGTGCTGTAGTATATAATAAAAAGAGTAAATTGTATATTAATAATAAAATTACGTTGAATCGCAACATCGCAAATGCATAAACAGCACAAGAAAATAATAATATATTAACCCGATTAGAATAACTAGAAATTTATCCACCAGAGAGAGCGTGTCGTTAATCTGATTTTCCCAATATTGTAGCTATTTACGGTAAATTGTTTATTTTTATCTATAATATAATTTATTTAATTTATATTTATATATAAAATGTATTAATATGGATATAAGAAAAATATTTTTTAATGTTTACAAGAAAACCAAAAAATTATAATATTATGGTTTTTTGTGGTAAAAATATGTAAACATTAACGATAAAAAAAAATGTTTACATAACTAATTTTAAATTCTCATTCAGTTTTTTTTTTCCAAATTCGAGTTAATATTCGTCGTAAAATAGACATATATTAATAATACCCATTTGTATTTTATATAAACGAATCACGATATTTACGATACGCATATTTTAATACTTTTTTTAAACTATACAATGTATAGTCAGTCATGAACAAATTATGTGTTTACTAAATTCTATTTGACGTTTATGACTCTATTATTATTGTGATAATCGGTAGTTATATATAAGTTATACGCGTTTTAATTAAATTATGATGAATTCAACAATAGGATTAACTGTTTTTACTGGATTATATTATGTAATTATCTCATCAAACTTCTATATTTTGTTAAATTTACGAATAGCATAATAAAATGTAATAAAATGCTTAAAAAGTTACTTGTGTATATTTATTATCTATAGCGTATAGGTATATCGATAAAATGAACAGCAGAAAAACGAATAAAATGAACCGTTTGCACGGAGACACCAAGTGTAATGATTCATAAAATGTATCTTTTTGCCATAACATAATATAAAATATA
Organism: Pemphigus obesinymphae; assembly: GCA_025469235.1. Lineage (NCBI taxonomy): Eukaryota > Metazoa > Arthropoda > Insecta > Hemiptera > Aphididae > Pemphigus > Pemphigus obesinymphae. The sequence continues at coordinate 38,955 of JAIPRL010002334.1, read as the reverse complement.
TATTATATACTTTTTTTTATTTATTTTTTTTTTAAATATAAATTTATGATCACATCTGAGAAAATAGATATCGCACGTGTATGATTTATATAATTTAATACATTTAATGTTATGAAATAATTGCGTTTACAAGCAATATAATATATAGGTACCCATAATATGTTATATGTATTGATGTCGACTATAAAATTACAAGTATAAATAATATGGTCAATGACAATATTCCATTTGTATATAGCAAGGATCAATATTCTACATTTTACGACTATAACCGGTGATATTTTTATTATGGTAGTTATTATCTGTAGTATAATATCAGTTCATTAAAAGCCAATAGTTTTGATTTATAATCATGTATTATTCTTACTGTTACATCAATATAAATATATATAAAGAAAATATTGTAATTTTCGATCATAAAAAGCAGACTATCAAAACAATAATTTTGGTCAGTTTTCGTAGGCAATACAGTAGGTGGGTACTAGGTACTGTATAGTCTTTTGATAATAGTTGGTAATATGGCACGCCACGCATTATCTACCGTGGAACTAGATTGATAAGAGTTTCTTTAATTCGTGAACATAAAATTCATCACCATTAGGTACCGAAAATTTAAATTTAAACCAATTTAAAAATAAATTTCAATGAAGTATAACTGTATTTAGTGCATTTTTAGAAGAAAAACATTGGATTAATCGTTCCGCCTAATGCACTCTAGCGGTAAAATGTTGTCAAATATATATTTTCGGTGTGTACGTATGTATTCAATCCATAAAGAATACCGAATATAAATTGCAATAAAGATTCTCTAATTTTTATAGTGTATACCCATCTTGTAATCAGTAAAATATTGTTTTATATTTACCATTTTATAATAAATGTGAATTATGTGTACTATGAATTTCTAATAAATTATTTTGCTTTAGTATTTTTTATGGACAACTTAATTAAAAATGTTTACATGGCTGGTTAAGATATTTTTAAATTAGTAGATATCTAGATAATTGATATTTTAGATACGTATATAGGCCTTCAGCATCTAGATATATCTTTTAAGTATCGTGATATTAATATTTCAATATTAAGATATTCGATAGGTATTTAAAGTTTTTTCTATAATACGTATCATATTAAATTGAAAGAAAATACTAGGTAAATTATATTTAAATACGTGTAGCATCGAAATAATTAGTAATATATAAAATACTAATGAATTCACGAAGACAAAATGCTATCAAGAATCAAACATGTTTATTATAAGTTTGTATATAATGTATGTAAGTCATGTTTATTTTTAACAACTTATAATATATATAATATATATATATAATAAATGTAAATATGCTTGTTATATATTAAAATTTTATATGTAAATAAAGTAATTAAAATAAGAGTATTTTATTTTATAAATGTTTTTATATTTTACTACAAAATATAATAATATATTATATCAGTAATGGTATTTAGCAATAAATAATAAATAAATAAATATTTTTTTATTGATTCTAATGTTAGGTTTACACTAGGCGAAAAGACAAGAAACATAAACACATCATCAACTTCACAAATTTCAAAATGTGTACACAAAATATAAACTTTTTGTTTGCATTAAGGAGACAAAAGTGAAACATAATATTTACCGCAAAATTATCATATGTTGCTGGTTTTGATCATTTAATTATCAATAATTACATTAGGTATATTATACCAAGTAGACACAAGTTTCCGAGAAAAGAATCATTTGATATTTTCCACTTTTGACGTGATACAAAATTGTGTCCAAGTGCACTATTATTGTATCGTCAATTCATAATTAATATGCTCATAATTTTGTCGAATTATTTTAATTGTTTTTTTATATTTTGTAGCAGGTTTGTCGGAAAACAGAATAATGTTACTGTTTTGTTGGTGGGCATAAGAGCTAAATACCGTGTTTTATTAGAATTCGTTTTGCACATTTTCCGTATTTTATATTTGTCTTCTATTCCATAACGAATACCTACATATTTATCGTATTAAACTCGTAATTTAATGTAATATTGTACGGAATTCTTATTCGTATTTCAAGTCTAGATTTGGAAAAGAGATTTTTCAAACGGCAAGTATATTTCGAGTGCCTACAAACTTTACGGACGGACTTGTTTACGAACTGAAATCGATCAGTTTCGTTTAACACGTCACAACAGAAAAACAGACGGCAAATAATATTACTACGCGATTGCGGTAGGTAGATTGCACGTTGGTCGTCGCGGGTTAAATTTCGAACATTCGCGCGTTCGTCGGCCGGTGTCGCGTTCTGCGTATGTGGCTCGACGGCCCGAACGATACCTTGTCACGACCGGCGCATCGCAAAGGTACGAGTCGCGTTGTGCGGACCGGCCAACAGATAGCGTTACGACGATTTTAGTCTATAGACGTACGACGGGCCGATCAATTTTCGGACGATTTGTCTGTCGGAAATCGCGTCCAATCTCCCTGTTCAAATTGTCCGGAGAATTCCGACCGATTTTCGTATGGGCCTTGCGTACGATCCGACCGATTTGTCGGTTCGCACGTGTCAGCCGGACAAGTCGTCCGGTCGACCGAACTGCCGTTATTCGGCGGACTCGGCGTATTAGATATTCGGTGATTTTGGCCCCGGAACGGCATACTTACTTGGTGTCGAGGTCAACCGTGATCACTGAGGCGGTTCCTCCAGGGCGAGACCGTGTCATTGCACTCCGGGACGGTTGACCCCTGCGAGTATCCCTTACGCGGATGTCTCGGGCACGTAATTTTTGGTAGCTGGGACTGCGTTCGCGCCGTCCCTCACAATAAAAAATACATAACGTTCGTTCGGCTCTTCGAGATTCAGAAATTTTCGTTTTCCGATTTTTCCAAATCGTTGTTGTATACTTGGCCCTTTGTAATTTCCTAGTACTTGTGTTTAGTAGTGGTACTTTGTGATCTAACGCGGACCGGTATTTTTGCAATTATTTGAAAACTTTTTCATTTTAATTTTTTTTTATTTGTACGATAATATATAATATATACTCTTGCTCGTTACTGCTTATTTGTACATAATAATAATATTCCGTTAAAACAAAAGACGGTCATTTAAAATTATGTAGCCGATTTTCGTTGTGTACTTTATACGTTTTATGAATTTGTTAATAAAAAAAAAAAAAGCAATTTTTTCGATTGGTTTGGTAGAGACTTATTGTTTGCCATCGATATTTAAAAACCTGAAATTACTCCTCTGTAAACGAATAAAAACGAGAAATGTTTTTCATTGAAATTTTGTGGATTAGTGACATCTCAAGGGGTTTAATATAGGCAATTTCAAACTACATTTTGAAAGTAATTTATATGTAGTTCCACGAATATAGTATTAATTTCTTATTTTATTATCTCATAAAATGATTTAAAACAAAATGCATATACCTATATTTTAATCATTATACAATCCCCGTATTCAATAGGTAGGTATATATATATATATATATATATATAAAAACGTGTATTATATGAAAGTTGTAAAATAATAAATGTTCAATTTATAAATATTGGGTTTCATATTTAAGTAAATAAAAAATATCTATAATACGACACGGTTAGGGCTCATATCTTTTACATAACTAAACACTTTTAATTTAAGCGAGTTATTCAGAGAGCTGCGGATGAAAACCGACATGCAGTTTCATATCATATTTTTATTTAAATATCGTCATTCTATAACAATAAAATGTTTATCTGATATAGGACCACATATAAAATACTTTCACAACGCATTTGAACATTTTTAAAATGTCCTACAGATAAAAACATGGTTGTTCTACAAAAAACATGTAATTTATACAAATAGATTGCCTATATAAATCCCCTAAAGTAGTAACGACGTGAGACATGGTCGAATGAAATATGAATTTAGTACCGCATTGTCGATTAAATAAAAAAACACTACCTTTTAAAATGTTACAATATTTATATTATTAATATCACATAATCTCGAGCCATCTGTGTAGATGGTGTAGCCGCAAGTGTCGAACTGGTTGTGAGTGTATGAACGCAAATGATTATTAAATTATTTTTCTCCAATTAGGTTTTCTTTGCAGAGAACTAACAACACGGGTAACAAACCAACGAAATCGATTTAAAATGAAGACCCTTCCATTCATTATGGTTTTGATGTTATCACAAACAATATTATAGCGGCGGCATATATATGTTCCCTCCCTAGATAAACGATTTACCATAGGATGAATAGGTATCATTTAGACGCGTACCCTACTACCTATATAATATGACAGCATTCGGATAAGGAGAATAAGGCAAAAGGAAGTCACTTTTGTAAACGTAAAAACCAGAGTATTGGTATATATTATGTTTGTTACAATGTGTCGCAATGTACACGCAATGTGTTAGCCTGCAGCAGAAAGTTCACTACAACAATACGTACCGTATATCGTCGGATGTCGGTGTTGATCGTTGGGCATTACACTTTTTGTATTAGCAATATAAATGTCTGAAAACTATCAAGTATCGGTAAAAAAATAACGTCTATTTTATATATATATTTTTTTATATATATATTATAATATTATTAAAAATAAAAGTAATCGTGATAACTAACTTTACAATTAATTTTATTATTTCTCTCCAGTACTATATAGCCAGTTTTCTTTCAACTACTAAGAAAATAAAAAAATTATCTCTTTAAAGTACCAACTAGAAGTAAAATTTACCATTAAAACGGTAAACGGAATAAACATGCCTCTGAAAAAAATCTCCCGGAAAAAAAGCCACGATATATATTATACATATAATATAAAAATATACCAACATAATAATATTATATTATTATCGTACAATATATATTATATTATATTTTATTTTTATTTTATGGTAAGGTGATAATTTGATCCGGGGACATTTTGATCCTGAGTATATGCATGTATAGGCAAAATCAAAAGTCGATTTCTTTTTTTGTTTATTTACATTTTAAAGATGTATTTTCATTTCTGGAGACACTCCTCCCCCCCCTAATAAATATTTCTTAGCTGATCATTACCATCCAATTATTATTTAAATGTAACTTTACATACACATCATGTATCTTTTATATAAAGTTACTTTACACATTTTAAAGGGTTACATTTTAAAGTTACACAACAATTATGTGACTGATTACAAGTTACAAGTTATAAATATAACTTAACCCTGAATATTATTATATACCTAGTTAATAGTACTTGCCTAATTTATAACTACCATACAAATATATAATATACATGCGGATGTGTGAGAAAATATCAATGTTTGTGATTTTTTTTTAAGTATAGGTTTACTATATAGATTATTTTCTCGAACGTCGACATAATTTGTATAAGGTTACCTACTTTTTATGATTTTATATTTTTGGGCTCGAAAGATTCATTCGATTATATTCGATTACATTCAATTCAGCCGAGAAATAATGTTTAATTTGTACTATATATATTAATTTAAAGAAGCTGCAGTTATATAATATTATCGGCTATAAATTCACTTTTTAAGGGGTTATATACGTAATATTTAATTAGAATTATCATAAGTTATTTCTCGGATCGTTATGTATAAATTCCCTAGAGCCCCTAAAATATCCTAATTTTTGTGTTAAACATTTAATCCATTTATTCTTTGAATGACCCTTATTATTTTTCTTATCAACATCATATATTACGTAGAATTAATATAATTAATGTAATTGTACTACACAAAATTTTAGGGGCTAATTCCCTATATACATTAGCTGCAATAAGGATTTAACGTGATTTGGAGCTTTGGAAACCCGTGAATGGAAGCTAATAAATACAATTCTTTACAAGTTATAAGAAATATAGCTTAATAGTTTACCAATAAACTGTACACGTGTAATATTTAACCACTAACCGGCAATTACCCACAATTAAATCAACCAATAAAACATAAAATGATATAATTTTTAAGGAAATGATTTGGGTATATATAAATTTACTAATATGGGATTCAAAACCCCTTAAAAACTAAAAGGTAGGTAACTCAAATGCCTTTATACCAAATTTAATTCGCCATGTCTCTGAAAATATATACAATACAAATACAATAGAAAAAATGAAATGTAAACGTGCAAATAAAAATTGCTTATATTAAATAAATTTGAATAGATGCATATTTGACGAGCTTTGAAATTTATCTTTATATAGAAATTGTGAAATTAATTTTAATTTATAAATATAAAATATGTAAAGAGAAAAAAAATCAAATAAATACAGATAAATATGTACATAAATGTTTATTATTTGATACTTACAGTAACTAATATCCATCGGAATTACCTATACTTAATATTATAATCTTAGAAAGTACATGTATAATTATACATTTATTGTGATAATTTATCGAACTGAATAATGATTTAAATATAATGCATAAAATGTTAATACCTACTCAGACCTTCGAGTCATTAGCTTATTATAGGTATATTAAATGTCGTTCATTAATACACAGGGTAATAATTATTATTGTATCGTAAGTCATAGCATACCATTTAATTAAAAATATACAGTTGTATATGCCTACGGTATAAGTATTAAGTATTAAGCATAATAAAATTAATTAAAACATCATAATAACGTATCAAATTATATTATAATACGTTTGATAAAATCTTTGAATGAGGTTATAGTATTACACATTATATTCTATATCAATAGTAAATTTATATATAGATAGTCAATTAGGTATAATTTAAAATAATTATCATTTAAAACAGTAGTGGTTCTTAATCTTTTATAGTTGATGCTTCCTTTTTATCAACAGTCAGGTATAGGCAAAGGTACATTTTAAACCGTGCCTCACTCTGCTCAGAATCTAAAATAAAAATTATGTAAAGAAGTATAAAAAATTATTTTTATTATTTATTTAATATAATATGAACATTTTTAAATTTTGTAATGAACAGTTATTTGATAAAAAAAAGTATTTTAGTTGGTTACTTTCAAGAGGTAATTCTTTGAGTTTCCCAGCAGTATTTTTTAAACACAATTACCGAAAATAATTAACATTTTTTATAATTAAAAAAATAACATTAAGTATAGCGAATTTCACCCAGAATCATTCGAAATTCGAATGCAATGATTTATCCTTACATTCAATAATTTAAATAATAATAATTCTATGTAATTATATAAATAATATGGTCCGAGGACCATAGGGACGATAGACCAACTTCCATCACTTGCATCTAGACAGCTTTCAGTTTTTTAATTATTATTTGTAAAATATATAAATTTAAATTATAACATCATTCGATTATATTACTGATATTTTACATTATATATATTTTATAAATGATGTATAAAATAAACATAAAAACATAGTTTAAATTGTTTAAATGTATATTTGTACACATATTTAAGACTTTTGTTAATTAAGGACGATTATTTACATATTTGTATGAATATATTTAGTGGCATTCAGGGGGCGGGATTTCTTTTTACTTGAATCACCAAAGTCTAAAAGGCATTTACTTACACAATATTGACCCAGGATTTATTTATTTTTACCTTTACGAATTCTTTTATACGTGTATTATTATTATAAATACAAATTAGATACTTACTCCCAGTACCAAAGTAATTATTGTTTGAATCACGTGATACATGTATCCCCTCCCCCCTTCGCACCGCCCCGTTTAGTGGAAATAGTGGAATGTAAGGGCATATAATAAAATATAAAATAATATTTTGTGTCATTTAAAAAACAAAAAAAAATTTTTCTTAAGCCCATAATAAACACAATTTACGTATATTATATAAAGATGAATTGAAACTCCCGTTATAATATAATATAATCGATCAATAATTAAAATTTGTTATTTTTATCAATGTTCACAATTATTAAGGTATAAACTTATAAGTTATATAGGCTATAATTCGACAACGAAATATGTGTATATATTGAATACATTTTATAATTAAATATTATTTAAACGTAGTGAAATACTCGTCAATACTATATAACGTAGAATACATATATACATAATATATTACGATATATTATTTATAATAGTACCTATTTAGATTTCAAACCAATATAAATAATAATTAATGCATTTGTCGTTGAAAAAACGACGTGACATATATTATCATTTGAAAATTATAATACGTCACGTGTATAGTTTTGTCGTTGGTATAATCTTCTGCGTCTAGTTATAGATAGTATTTATAGCAGGCTGCTGATCGTATATGAAAACATCACAGAAATTCTTCAGCTATATTACGCGAGTTCTTCATAATATACGATGACGTCGAAATTCCTATAATAATATTATACACAATATTTGCATAATGATTACGAATTTTTAAATGATTTTTTTTTTCCCCGAGTCGAATTTCATCTCGCCGTCCTCTGGTAAAATTTCCTACCACGATAACCACTTAATTGGACATTGGTGTGCGGATACACAATATATATATATATATATATATATATATATTTATATATTTGCCATTGATCAGTGTGCCGAATACGAGTTTGGTGAGTTATTTCGCAGACGAAAATACGTATAATAATAATAGGTATAACCTACACGTTACATTATCCATTTTCGTCTGGCGATCATATACGACTAAGTGAATAATAATCACGCTCCGAATTGTTATCAGTATACATTATTATTATTATTATTATTATTATTATGCGTAAAAAAATTGTAAATTTGTAAAAAATTTACTTACTGGCCCACTACCCGCGATTAACGGTCAGGAAAAGCGAGTCTTCGTGGTACCTATATAGATACCGGTTATTCATCTTGCTTACAGGACGCGTGCAAGGAAATTATCGAATTTTTTTGTGTTGTTTCGATCGTGCCAAGTTTTTGGGTTGTATTCGTACATTATTTTAACGACTGTTTTTTTTTCATTATGAGTATACGTGATATATGTATACCGTTATTACAGATTTACACTATACCGCACATACCGGTAAAATACGGTTTTGCGGGAATCGTCCAAATATATAAACGATAACGACTTTTGTTCGATTCACATATTTATAAGATGTTATTTTTAATGATTTATATATTTTTTCGAAATTTAAGAATGGTTTTTAATTTTTCATATATTTGTAATAATAAATTGCAGTGCAGTAAATTATAATGTATTTAACCAGGACTTGTACAGGAATTTATGAAGCTCAAGGATGGAATAAATCGTGAAACATTATACGAGTGCATACCTACCTTAGGTAAGTACCTACACAAAGATTTATATTCCATAGAAAAAAAAAAATGTGTATAATATGTTGGTTTTTAAATTTCAATGTTTCGCAACGTTTTACCTATATTATATGGCTCTACAATGAAGATTTTACAATTTAGTTCTTGAAATATCTCATGAAATGTATTATAATTTACTATTTAGAAAGGATATTATATATATTTATGCTAAACATTGTAATTATGTGATGTATTTATGTGATGAATAAATTATAACCTGCAAAAAATCTTAATTCCTTTAAAATATAGTAATATGTGAAGGGAAATTATAAATATATGTATTATGCTGAATATTGTATATTTTAACGACCAAAATGACATTTACAAAAATGTTATAAATTTTAATAATAATCATCAGTTCATACGTCAGAATATATTATATTGTATTTGTTGTTTTTTTTCTTAATATGTTATTTCAATAGTGTGAAGTGTTGTCAAATTGTATTTTATTCTTGTCAAATGTCAAATGTTGTAAAATATATAATTTTGAATGTAAAACTGTTTTTATTCATTTCGATTCTAATGTAATTTCAATTATAAAATATGAGAAAATACAATATTATAGGTATTTATAGCGTATTTAAATAAATAATGAACACCATTTACGAAAATGTTATTATAATAATAATTTATTAAACTCAACTTAATATATATATATATATATATATACATAAATACAAATTAAATTAAAAGACAATATGAACTGAGCTGATTACACCTCTTCTTAAGCATGCTTTGTGATATTAGTTATACAGGTAATAAATTATTAACAAAACATTTTCTTTTTAAATTTATGAAAGTGAAAATGATTACAATACTATTATAGTACAAAAATAAATAAAAACAGAATGGAACTTAAATAATGATGAAACACGAATAGAAGGTATCATTTATTGATATTAATGAGTAGGTATTTCTCTCAAGCATATATTTTTTATATTTTTTTTTAAACAACATCTTATCATTTATTAACTTGATATAATTTGGTAATTTATTAAACATTGCTATAGCTTTGTATTGATATAATAGTTTTGGTAATACTATTACTTATTAGATATACTCGTAATATATCTATAATATAATATGTATAGTGATCGACTTGAAACCAGAGGGTCGAGTTGGATCAATAAGTAGGTACGTAGATATATAGTGCTCGGTTGTTCCTATATATATAGGTAATTGCAAAAATTTGTAGGTCATGTTTTGCTCGGTATATACATATTACTGGACTGTTGCACATAATCTATCATTAACCGGAAAGCGATATTTAAACGAAACTTTAATGAATGATTATTATTTGATCGATTATACGTAATATAATGTCTATTTAATGCACGTGTGTATGCCATACTTTGATATATGTAAGCATATTAATCGTATGTATATTTTGTATATTTGTATGTACTGCACACGCGAACAATATATATATATATATTTAGGGTACTGTTTCAAAATAAATATTATACACACTAAGTATGTTTTTGAAAACGGTACTTATAAATATTATGTTTGTCGACTGAGCAGTGCATTTTTTAAGCTATGGTAAACTAGGCGACATAATAATGTCGTCCAGTGAAAATATTTTGTCGCCCAGTGTATTTTATTATTTAAGACTGGGCTACATACGTACCTATGTTTTTTAATTTTAAATATACTTACGTGAAATAATTCGGTAATAAATGATTATTGTACAAATATATGAAACTGTATAGATGCAAAGGCGTTTTTTAACAACGACAATTAATCAAGTTTATTAGTATACCTACCTACTTCGGTTCAAAATCGTATTAAATGTACACAATTACGCCTGTAATGAATGACGACATAGTTTTTTCTGAAATTAAAATATAGCAAAGTCTTGCGCGATGAAATGGGAAAACAGTTACTTGTATTTAATTTTCATATTTTACATTTGCAAGACACCAATACCTATGAACTCCTGCAGCTTATGAAATAATATTAGTCGAGAAGCGTGTAATAATGTGGAAGCGATAAAACTGGTCAGATATTTATATATAATATGTATTATATGTATTTTTTGTTTTTGTTTCGAAAATAATCCGTTGTATTGCCAAATTGCTTTTTGGTGCTTATGAATTATAATAATAAAATACTCTACACTAAATATTTTGATTAGATTTGTACATAGATATTAGATATATTAGGTATTATTGAAAGTTTGATAAAGGTTACTATCATCAATAATAAAGGTATTATTGCAACTATTATTGTTACCCCTACCTCTGAAGTGCCGTCCTGGGTAATTTTCCGATGGAGTTGTTCTCTAAATACGATTCTAAATTTATTATTTAGAAAGTTATATACCATAATACTTATACTTTATAATTATTGATGCATAATCTGTATGATACCTAACAATTTATAGTATCCATCTATAATTATAATAAGATTGTCGAATGTCGATTCAATAATATTATTATAGGTAGTATATTAATGTAACACGTTTCGGTATAATAAAAAAAACATACATAATAAAATCAATTTATTATAAGTAAAATATTCAAATATGTTATATCGTAATTATAAATGTACTATACCTAGGGCCTTAAATCATCTGAAAATATATTCATTATAAAGTATAAGGTCTGCACAAGTGCAACGTGTATTTATGTGATTTAAAACATTCGTGCTCCAGGCCAATTAACACTTGGAAATCTGTGGTTGGATAGTAATCGTCGACTAAAATTATTATTTAAGCTCGACCAGGCCCTGAAGAGTCCAACCAGGAAACTATATCAGAAAATACTTTGAGAAAGTTGGTCTAACTATATATATATAAGTATATATTACATAGTTTGAAATAACGGTAGGTATGTATAAACGAATGTTTACAAACCGAAATATGTTATTGCCATTTTTCAAACCGAGTTATACATGTTCTATTGCAAATATCGCAGTGGAATTGAAAATAAATTTTAGTTTTAAAGTGCATTTGATATCTCTTCTATCAATATTATTTGAACATTTTTATCGTATCTCCAATAGAAAGCGAGATATTTGCGAAAAGGACATTTTCGTGACCTTTGATCTCGCAAAAACCTTTGAAGTGAACATGATATCTATGGAGATTTTTCACACAATGTTTATAATGGCCTTATAAAGGCGTATTCCAAAATTCAGCTTGATACTAATTTTTCCGAGCTGAAGCTATTTTCCGTCTAAATTTACTATAGGTATATTACTCTATTTTAGTTTTCGATGAGATTTCTTATAGCCAAGAGCTATGGTTTCCTCTTACAAATTTGTACATAGTAATTATATAAAGTTATTTATAAAACATGTATAATGATTAGTACCTATTTAGTATTTAATATTTATATTCCACTTGTGGGTCTCAACATGAAGATTAGTTACATGATAGTTTCATCTCGGTATTTATTATATTTATTATGATCACTGCTGAATTATCTACGTTTCACCGCAACACTGTAACCATACTCGTGTTTTAGATAAAATATGAAGAAAAGTAGTAATATGTTAATGAAGTCGTTACCATTAAAAAGTAATGTTATATTTTATAATTTGTTTATTTTTAATGTTATAATATGAGGGAATTTTTTTTTTAATATTTAGTTTTGCTAAACCATCTTTTAATTGTAATACTTTATGAATCTAAAAAATTAATTGAAATTATTTTCTATTTAACGAGGTTTTATGTTTTTTTTTTATTATATTGCTAAGTAGTACCTATATATTTATTTGCCATAATGTCATGATAAATATCATTTAGGTAAACTTAGTTGTACCTATATTAAAACTAATTGTTGTTTGATTTTATAATTCAGTTTTTTAATCATACATAATTCCAACTTAAAATTTTATTGATTGTTTTTTAAAATTTGGAACTATACAAGTATATTTTTAATTCGAATAACCCTGTACTCTTGTGTATTATTGTCTATATTTTGAGAATTGAACATAAGGCTTCAAGGATTAAAAAATAAAAAATGTTGTATCTATTCGTAATGTTAACATTTGGATAATGTTGACATTAAGCAGTGAATCGTGAATAATGTTAATTTTTTAAATTTCATACGCTTTTATATGCTTTAAATAATTACATAGCTGGGAAGACGGGCCACTCTCGTTGTGGTCGATAAAATGTTGGGGCCATAAAATGGCTGCCGTTTTGTTCCTTATCAGTTAACTGTATACTTATTACAGATTACAGTAAATTTAACAAACATAATATTTCGTACTAAAATTTAATATAAATAAATAAAATATTAGTTTATACATTTTGGTTTTTTTCGTTTATCTTTTGTATGTATGCGTGTCCATAATTTTCTTGTCGAGGTTATTTAATCTAATATAGATTCTAATATATTCTAATATTCTAATATAAACTCAGATTCTTTGAATTATCTTGTGGTTATTTTTCTACCAATGAAAAGTGGAGTATGCCATACGCCGTATTTGTGCAGAAAATCATCAAAATGAAATTGTTGCAGTCATACCTCTTTATTTTGTCATGCGTTTAGGTATCTGTTATTATTATTATTAGGTCTCTAGAAAACTCGTCATGTTACAACTTTACACAAATCATTAAAACTTTTATGAGCCATTTATGTACAAATGTATTTTATATTTAATTTAAATAATTACCTATTTTATTTGCCAAGTACAGCAACATTATCAAATTAAGAAAAAACAATAAATAATATCAAAATTCACAGGTGGTCACTTATTCAAGATTTAATAACATTTCACAAAACGATCTTCAAGCGCATATTTATCAACGTATATAAACTTTCAAAGTATAATATATGTGTCACGGGTGATGTTAACATTTGGATAGGTAATGTTGACATTAGACGGATAATGTAACATTTGCCAAATATTTACATATTAGCCGCCATGCATATTTTTAAGATCTTGGATAATGTTAACATTATCCGGATAATATGACATTAGCCAATGCATTCTGGATAATGTCATAATAATAATAAATTAATAGTGATAAATAAATATAAACTAACTACTCTAAACTTACAGTCTAAATTAATTATTATAAGTTTTTTTATGATCTTAATTGTTTATTTAACCTGTTATACCTACCTGACGTGGTGTTTCACAGCAAATCGGGGGATATTTTCGATTGTAGCGAAGCGGAGCGGAGCGACATTCGAAAGGGTAGCGAGTATATTAGAATCTATATTAGATTAAATAACCTCGACAAGAAAATTATGGACACGCATACATACAAAAGATAAACGAAAAAAACCAAAATTTATAAACTAATATTTTATTTATTTCTATTAAATGTTAGTACGAAATATTATGTTTGTTAAATTTACTCCATTCTGTAATAAGTATACGGTTAACTGATAAGGAGCAAGACGGCAGCCATTTTATGCGTATCAAAAAGTTGCTGACATACCTCTTTATTTTGTCATGCCCACGGACTAAGATACTATGGACTGGTATCGAAAGATATATTAGCGGAACCAAAATGTTTCTTAATGGCGGGCGTAAAAAATCTAGCAAAACTGTTGCCATCTATGAACAAAAGTTACATTACTCGTAAATTGATATTATTATAATCACGAGACTAGTATCTCATAGCGTTTTCCATCTATTGTATTTGTTTACACTACACTAGTGTAGACTGTATCACACTACACGCGTGCAAT
>JAIPRL010002334.1:0-16577 GCA_025469235.1 Pemphigus obesinymphae | reverse complement strand
GTACTAGTTCTTCCTGAATATATGATTTTATACCCCTCTCCAATTTCTCTTGCTCTCTCCCCTTTCCACTTTGTTTCTTGCACACAACAAATATTCACATTCCTCCTCTTCAAAACTTCTGCTAACTTCCTACTCCTACCTGTCAATGTTCCTACATTCCACGTACCTACTCTCACTTTGAACCTATCCTGCGTACTCAAGTGCGAATCTAACTCAAAACACTTTGGTGCTTTCCTTATACCATCGACATCACGGCCGTAGGGTAGGCCCGCACATATAACTGATGGAACGGCTACCGCAGCCGCTGTCAGGCTGGTACTGGTCACTTTTTCCCTTAGGCTATCTTCACACCCAAGTACGTACTTTTGTTTTCCCCGCAAACATCCAAGATGGAAAAACTCACCTTTATTCGTTTTAATGCTCCTCATACCTTTTTGACAAGTTTTATACCTAACGCAACCTCAATTATTCGACTTCTTCGACAGGCATGAGGAAACCGTGGAGGTATTTAGCCCCCTCCACAGGGCTTAAAAGGTGTTTTAATTAACACATAATTAAAACCTCTTTTAATATTATTATAAAAAACTATAAATAATAAATTATAATTTAGCATCTTCCCAACTCGACTTTCTGACATTGACCATGGAATAGTGGTCATATGTTATTCATCATATTAAGGCATAATATAGATAAACTATAAAAGGGCTAAAGTGCCAAATTATATATCTAATCAACCATAATTAATTCCTTAGCTGGTACATTATAAGTATTTTATTTTGCATTAGCAACTTCATGCTATAGATAGTCTAAACTTGAAGCCATAAACTACAAATTTAAAACAAATTCTATGTTTAAACTGGCTACCTATTTTTTAAAATATTCTCTCCAAAATGGCTTATTGAACTTCACCCGTTACTTTTATTGCAATAATATGTAAACTCAATATTATTCAAATATTGAATTGTACTTCAATAATAATTAATAGTTTTTTAAAGAATATGAACTATACATTTTATACAATATACATACATGCAAGTAAAATACATTATATAGAAATTGTAATAATTTGTACAATATTAGTAGATACTCGTATGTAGAAAAATTAATTATTGCGTCAAATAAAATAATTTATTATTATTATAATAAAATAAAAACTTACCTTATTAGTTTAAACTAATCTAATTATTATTATAATTTTCAATTTTGTATATATACTATTATATTTTATCCAATACCTACATTACAAACATTGTTATTTAGAATACGAATCGAATGAAAAACTATAAATCATATTTAAAATGCCTGTATAAATATATGCCCTTTTGACGTTAAGCCTACTGCGGTAAGTGACAAGTGCATGGTATATCAGAGAAAATTTCTTGACATATAACTATATATTATATTTTAAGGCTACTAGATTTATTGGTGTTTATTAAATATATTGCACGCTGTAATATATCACACGAACGATTCCTAATCGACCATTTTCACACTGAGAGCCAATTGATTTTTATCGTACAGAATCAACGTACCCGGACCTTTACCTAAATATATTTTAAAAGGCTATAAATAATCTTTTAAATGCCTAATATAATGACTAAAATATCTGTCTTCTTTTAAGGATATCACGTAATCGTTAAAAATTGGGATTCGAGATCAATCATCACAGAGCACAAATTGATTTTGACTTCACTTTTCGCGTTTTTTTTTTTTAAATTTTTATTCGAAAAATATTAATTAAATATTTTAAATTTTTATGTAATGTTTTAACCATAAAACTAAAGAAAATTTTCAATCTAAACTGTCCAATCATAAAATCTCGCCGAGTTTAATATGAGGAGGAGTCGAGGGAGGTTTATTGTGGTCGAAATTTGTGAACAATTAAACGCAACCCTACAATAAAATCTACTACCATCAGATTTTTTATATAAACGTTAAACCTTTCAAAGTAACACCAATCTCCGTGATCTATTTATCTACATTTTTATATTTTATTTAATAAATTTAACATATGTAATACAATTATTAAACTACTTTTTAGTACAAAATAGCTCATATACATGGGCAAATGTTTATACTAAAGTTGTATATATTAAAGTAGAATACGTACGTGATGTAATATAATTGAATATAATAATATAATATAATATAAAATAATATAAAGTAGAAATGCATATAGAACTATACATCTAATCACATAATTATGTTGAAATAACAATAAGATATTGTTTTTGGAACTATATGATATTGTTGAATATACTTCACGAGTTCGTATACATTTAAAATTACGTATCTAATTTAATAACTAGGTTGATATAACTATATCTCGGTCCCAGAACAATGTACTGATAGTACATTTTAACTATATTATATAGTTATATAAACACACCTTTATTAACTATATAGATTTTATGCGTTAAACCATGTTATAATATAATATATATGGTAGCTATTACCATGGTTAAATTAATCAAAAAAAATATACTTTCAATTATTGTAAGTATATTTTTTTCCGTGAAGATACTATCAAGATATAAATTATAATTTGTGATAATAATATAAGTCTATATGTCAAGCATATTTCACATATTTTATTTATAATCAAGCTTATTATAAATCATAATTATTATGCATGCAAATAAACTAACCTAAGACAACATAGAACAAGCCGCGCAGTATATACGCCAGTGTGACAATTTAAAATAAATATTAAAACTAAACAGTTGGCTACCCAAAATCGATATATGACATATATCGAACTCGACCAAACTAATTCACGATGATCATACCCGAAATACAGGACCAATAGAATTGCATTTTTTTAATAAGCGGGGACAGAGATCATCGGGGGACATCCAGTAGCGGACGAGCACTCTCTTTTCATCTTCCTCTCGCGACTTAAGTTCAAACATAATTAATTACCAGGGCACTCTGAAATTTTCTATTTTTTTTTTTCGATAAATTTTACTGGCCATACTCGTGGTAAGTTTTATTTGTCTTGGGTCTTTGTTGTTCTAAATCGTCTTTATTTATTTATTTATTTTTTTGTATACAAATTATACACATATGTGTATGTCAGGATTCAGCCTATCCTCTGCTTAATCGATATTTTATTACATCTTTACAAAGGGAAAAAGCTCTGAGCTTGTTTTGTACCATTTTTTAGCTCTTCTTTAACCACGCCTAGAGTGTGCTCTGGAGTCAGGTACATATATGCGCATGCAAGTCTCAAGCTACGTTGATAGGAGCACTGGTCAAAAGTAATATTTTTCAGAACTAGTCCGCCGATGGAAATCGTACATTTTAATCTCGAGCTTGCGCGAACCGTGCCTTTTTCTTCTCTTGCCTGCATTCAGTGTGTCAAAACATGTTTGCATTAAATACGTTTTCTACTTTATATTTATTTTTTTTTTTCGTTAACTTATATATTCGGCCGGTGAGCTTTTACGGGTTATAACCGTAGCTGTTGTGTACATTTCATCTCCACGGAGACATTATAATCTGGATTGGTCGCCACTGGGATCCACTCTATCACGACTTCGTGAGCGTGCGCTGGACTAGTCTGGTGTTCGGGCACCCGCAGTGATTATTGTCTCTTTGTGAATAGTGTTGTATTGTAGTTGTTATATAATTACAATCGTGTATTGTAATAAAATATTTGTCAAACAACAAAGTCTACAAACATGTATTGAACTTATTGACGACGAGCATGGAACTCACGCCTGCATTTACCTGTCCACAGCATATACCTATACGCATACATAAAACGAAGTCATTAACCCTTTCAGACCCCATGTCCTCTCAGGGGGACATTCTCTTTGATTAATTTTTTCTTCCCTATAAAACTGTTTTTACGTATTGAAAAAGCGTGTTTATTATCATGAAAGTAGTGCAAATTGCGAAAAAAACTATATAAATGATGTAATTCTTATCACGTAAGAACAACACCGTAATATACTTATAAATATTTTTGTAAACAAATTTCTTATCGTTGTCGATAATAAATGCTATTATTTTTGTGGAAGAATTGGTTTTAAAAATCTATCTATTTTTTTTTTTTTTACCATAACAATAATATCATAATTAACTAGTACGAATCGTCAAAACTTCCCTAACATGAATACGAGTGATAATACAGCAACTGTTATGTATGTCCTCCACGAGGGACATCGGGCGCTTACGACGTCAAAATATAACAATCGTATTATGATAATATTGTTATCGGTAGATGACAAAATATGCTGTTTTTTTAATTTGTTGTTTGTTTACGACTTATATGTTATATTATTATAAGTTATTAGTATTTATATAATTTAAAAGTTAATAATTAATATAGTATTAATTATACAGTAATAACTCTGTCGGATGATGAAGATGTTTCAAATGAACGTACTGATTTAAATCTAATTGATTTACTCCATAAACACCCGATGTCCTTCACCGGGGACAATCTGATAACTCGTTGAAAAATGGTGGAAAAAAAATTTTGAAAACAGTTTCGGTTTACTAATGGTCCACTGATTATGAATTCGCTAAAAAAAAAAAAAAACAAAAAAAATTCTAGCCATAAAAAATTAATTCTGGGTCTGAAAGGGTTGAATCCATAATCTCGTCGTACCAATTTGTAAATATAACGTTTACAGTACTCGTGGCCACGGTCGTGCCGGACATCGGGCCCCTCGTCTCGATCGTCGGCGGCGTTGGATTCTCCACACTGGGACTGATCGTGCCCGTCACCATGGAGATCGTGTGGTACTGGTACCCGAAAGACGACGGTGGAGACGACGACGGCGACGACGACGACGACGACGACGACGACAATCACCCGCCGGGACGCCGGGACGGCGGCGCGGCGGCAGTGGCGTGGAAAAACGGCGACGCGACCGCAGTGGCGACGGTGACGGTGTTCGCCGGCGAAAATAATAATGGCGAAAATAATGGCGAAAAGCCGGTCGACCGCCGCCGGGTCGCCTACAGAATCGCCCGGTACGTCAAGTCCGCCGCCATCTTGTTCATTGCTGGACTAGCGTTGATCGGCGGTGGGTACTACAACATCTGCGAAATCTTGAATCTTTCCAACGATACGTCGACCGCAGCCGAACAATAAACGTGTCAATGTTTCTGCGTGACACGCAGGCAATCGGACCGTCCCGAAGAAATATTTATAAGGAAGGGGTAGGGGGGGGAAATGTGTGAAAAAAATAATATATAATACTTCTCCTTAAAATAAGTCAAAAAAAAAAAAAAAGTCTTTTTTCCCATTTTTGCCGACTAAAATAACAAACAATTTACAATTTTTTACTTCATGTGAATTAGCGGAAAAAAAAAAATTGGTCATCAACTTGTTCTACTTTTACTGACGAATTAATTTCTTTCTGTTTTTTTGACGACTGAACTGCTTTCCACAGTTATAGTTGTGACCCCATCCCACCACCGCAACCACCACCGTAACCACTGTCGGGACGGCCTTGTAGGCAACGCTCGGTTAAGTTAAGTCAACGGAAAAAATAGTCACATTTTTAAGTTAATAGCTATATTTTTTCTTAACGATTAAGTTAAGTTAATTGTTTTTTTTTTTTTTCTTTTTTTGTAGAAGTTAATATAATATCGAGATAATATACAACTATGTATAATTAAGTATCTATTATTTTATTAGAAATATTGTGTGTTTTGGATATTTTTAAAAATTATAATATTATCGAAAAAACTACAACGTATTCATAATAATTTTTATCAAAATTAACAACAAATAGGTTAATGTTTGATTAGTAGATACCTACTCTTTCCTTGGAAATTCTAACAAATGGAAATTGCTCATTGCAAATTAACACCTAACTAAAAATATTGTTTATTGGTGGGACATCTCAATATATTCCTCGATTTATATTAGTTTGTATTAGTGGCCGAAAATTAGTAGGTACTTATGTTATCGCAATTACCTACCATGATTTGCGATTTACGTAATTTCAACCGTCAAAATATATTTTGTTTATTGTGCCTAATGAGATATTTATATATACTTATAGAGTAAGTATAGAGTTATAGAAAGTAAATATCACAAAGTATAAAGTTACGTGACTTTATATAAAAACTATTAAATTGTTATTCAACACCGCATTCATTGTTGATGAGTGAAAAGGAACGAATATTTTTGCGGACGGCTATGAGTACACCCCCTTCACGTTCACAAGAGCTAGTAGTAGGAGGAGACTTATCAAATCTATATTTATTGTAATTAGTTAAACCTAACTCGAGGAAATTGAAATTAACATTAAACCAAGTTTCAGTAAATACTAAAAATATAGTATTGCACTTAAAATTTGTAAGTTAAATTCGAAGTCAAGGACAGTTCTGATAATATCTGAGTAGGTAGAAGGAACTCTTTGAACAACTTAAACATGTGACGTTGACGACTTTGAATGAATTTTTTTTTGAACGAGAAGTGACATTTGGAATACCATTTACATAGGTAATAATAAGATTAGACTCACCCGATAATTTTCAAGGTTCTAATCCAAGATGACATGCCCCAAGTTGTTGGCGTTCCAGAGGAGTTTTTTTTTTCCCAACAAGGTTGGTTAGCGGTTATAAATTCAATGCTCGTGTTTTTGCAAAATCACAATCTGAGATTTCAATAGAGACAGTTTCTTGGGAGTTTAAAATAATTTTTATGGGACAAGGTGCGCTAGAGGAGGGCTTTCCAAGATAAATGGGTTTAAACTAATTTGGAATTTCTTGAGAGAGTTTAGAAAAAATACCGTTTATTATAATCTTATCGTCATTAATTTTTGTCGAAAAGTCCGTTGATATATACCTATGCTCAGGTATACCAAATGCAATAATATTAGATTTTCATCTGTCACGTTCAGTAAATTCTTGAATCACTTCAGCAACAAAGTTGGAGAGGACCATAGATAAAGTAGATTCAAAAGCAAGAACCTTGGACTCCAAAATGCTAACTTTATTATGTAAATCGGTAATTTCAAAAGAAAGAGAATCAAACCGAGATGTAAGAGCACTGAGACCGACTATGAGATCTGTATTTACTCTAAAAATGTCTTCTCATGAAGACTCAAATTCCGATATTTCATATAAAGATCAACTCTCTTTTATTTTACGCTACGTTTCTAAAAATGGAATTCTCGTGGAACGATGTTTATGCTTTATTGAAAGTAGTGGTCATCAATTAGCTGATGTAGTTTTGTCCGTAATTAACTCTTATAACATTAACATATCTTACCTTACAGGACAAACTTATGATAACTCAATGAATATGCCCGGAGCATATAGTGGACTATAAGCTAGAATAAAAGATATAAATCCTTTAGCTAATAATGTACCTTGTTCAGCGCATTAATTAAACCTCGTTGGTACATGCGTTGCAAGTTGTTATAAAAATACTTGTAATTTTTTTAACCTTCTTCAAAATATATAAACTTTTTTCAACTTCAACTAGTCAATGGGAAATACTATCAGCGTCTGTAAAAAAGTTATCTACAACACGTTGGTCTGCACGAGAAGATACATGTGGACGTTTAAATAATAACTGAAATAAATTAATCAAAGCTCTTACAGAAATTAAAGGTGATGGTAAGCAAAAACACAAAACACGATGTGAAGCAAAAGGTATTTTAAAAAATATGGCTTGTTTCGAAAATGTATTAATGTTAATATTTTGGGGTGATGTTCTTGGACGTTTTAATGTTGTAAGTAAAGAGTTACAGTCTATTGATATTGACTAAAATGTTGTGGTTGAATTGTATAAATCACTCATTCATTACATTTCTGATATTCGGAATGAAAGGATGTTTAAAATTTATGAAGATCGAGCTTTTAAATTAGTAGTGTAGTGGGCCCCAGCATATAAATTAAATATACAACAGAAGGAGAAAAAAAAAAATGTCCTACGATGTGTTTAAACAAGATGAACCAAATTTTTGTGGAAAAAAATATTTCTTAATAAATACATATTAAGTAATTTTAGATAGTATACATACAGAGTTAATCAAACGAAAAGTAGCATATGATAATTTAACATCAAAATATTCCTATTTTTTTTAAACCTAACTACGTTATCGGATTCAAATGAATGGGCTGAAAAACTGTGTGAAATATACAAAGACGATTTAGATAAAAGTTTTTGTAATGAATGTGTATATGTCCAAAGTCATATTAAATCTCTCAAAGATAAAGCCCCAACAAATTCCCGGACCTAAGTATAATGATACGATTCAATGATTTACAAATGGTCTATCTGTATGTTGACATTGCACTCAGAATATTTTTGTGTACCCTAGCGACAAATCGTTTTTTTCGGAAAGATCCTTTTTTCAACCCTAAGAAGAATAAAAACGTATTCTAGATATCGGTAATGAATAATAATCACCTAAATGATTTGGCTGTATTATACATTAAAAGTGAACTTACTTCAAGCATCAATTATGATAATATAATATTAAAGAAATTGCGGAGTCACAATCCGGGGAAAAAATTTAATTGTAAATTAAAAATAATAAATTGTTTTTATATTGCATTAAATTTTTATTATATTATAATAGGGCATTTTTATTTTTTATTTATTTTTTTTATTTTTTTGTCACCCCAGGGCGAAAAATTTCTAAATACGGCCCCGCTGTCAGTTATACATTCAAACATTCAATACGTCTATTCACCGTAATAACAAACCTTGCAATACATCTGATTTAGTGTGACCTTACTAATTATAATATAAATAATATCTATTTACAATAGCTGGCGTAATATATTTTTTACTACTGTAAATTTATACATTCAGTATCATATCGTGTCGTGATTTTATGTATATCGTATTGTACTTAATGTTTTTTCCCTAGTACGTTTTCTGCCGATAACCGATCAATAATATTTTTAAATGAACGTAATACATTAACTGATATAAAATTAAAATCGGCACATTACATACAGTAATACAACAATTTACGTATTTTCCGCGGAATAACAATTAAATATACCTAGTTAAAACTTCACTGCTTCAATATACATATTATTATATAACCACCTTATAATTTTAAATAAAATATGAATTGGAAAAACATTAAATTCATAGACGCTATATAATTATGCGCTATGCGCGAAATTGGGGAAAAAAATTTAAAAAAAAACACCTCACTGTAAAATCACCAGCTGATCCCTTGCTACGCTCAGGATCTAAAATGATTTTTTTCTTTCGATTTTTTAAATAAAGTTACAGAAATATACGACTATAACCTTATATTATTTATATTATTACAGATTTTTAATTCTTATTATACTGTCCATTTGAACAAAATATATTTCAAAATCTATCGTTTTGTCAAAGATTTTTAAATGATTATAAAAAAAAAAATGTAAAAACGGATTAACTAGATTTTTTTAAATATACTTGAAATAACAAACATTCAATATTGTATAAAATTTTCATGTTCTTAACTCCCTCTCCCTTTCCGTTCAAAAATGAAGTAAAACGGCGTTTAAAAAAAAAATAATAAGTTAAAAACCTTTTTTCTTTTAAATACTTACTATTAATTCCCTACCCCCCGTTCAGGACCCCTGTATTCACCATTGACAAGTCTTCTAGTTAATAATAATGGGTTTTCAGAGAAAAAATTAAATTGTAACCAATTTAAAATGCTTTCAAAAAGTTTATAATTTGAATATTTTGTGGATTTTTCTAACAATAAATTGAAGACTCGATTCCACAAAAATATTTACTTTATTTCGGTAAATACGTATTTCAGTAACAAAGTTACCATCTTCAGTACACAATAACGACTGGCCCTAAATGGTGTCTAAGGTGCTAGTCGTTATTGTGTAGGTACTGAAGATGATAACTTTGTTACTGAAATACGTATTTACCAAAATAAGGTAAATATTTTTGTGGAATTGAATCTTCAATTTATTATTACTTTCAAAAAGTATTTAGAATATTTTTCAAACACTCAATAGTTTTAGATTTGGTGTTTATTTTAGATTCTGAGCGTAGGGAGGAAACTAGTGGTTTTACAATGAACTACATTATTGTGTTTAGTATGTTTATTTTTTTTCTCTGTTAACAAATGTTTGACCAGAAGGAGCCGAGAAGGATCTTTGGCATTAGTATGATATTGATAGGAAATCAGCTGTAGATACACAGCATTTTTGAATTTTTCAGTAATTTTCGTTGAGAAGAAGAAAAAGTATACTGTATAGGTACACCATATACATAATATGTATTTATCGTGTGTATGCTGACATTTCAGATTTAAGGAATTGAAATTGGCCAATATTATTATGTGATTTACATTTAATTATACATATTTGTCGGCTACAAAAGTGCGATTTCTGAGTTATTGTAATTTTACAAAGTGTGTATACTATACATAATATATACTAAACATAATATACTTATATAATGTATACTGACATTTTTTATTGCCATATACAAAGTAAAAAGTTTCAAAAAACAAACATACTTACACAGTGTGATAAATTTAAAACTAACTTTTGTACAGTTTATGAATTATGAGTACGTACAGGTTTTGGAAAAAAATTCACTTGGCATCGATTCTATACAGTGTAAAATGAAAGTCGATTTTTAATATAACAAAATAACAAATAAAATTATCATAGTTACCTATTTTTTTTTTTTTTTTTTACATAATATTATATTAATGTTCCGTTCTGAATCGACGACTAAAGCGACAATGGACCGACTTCCACTGCCCATATCTTACCCAAAGTGCAATGCTTCCCTAGCTTTTTTTTTTTTATTATTTTTTTTTTCAATTTAAGCATATACCTATACGGAACTACGAGATAAAACACATTTAGTTAGTTTATTATTTATTATGAATTATAATAAACCTACATTTTATTGCGTAATTAATTACAGAAAATAAATTCATTTTCATAAAAATATATTTATTATATTTGGTAAAGAAAACGAAAAGAATGCAATAAATATCATTCAACGAAAACGTACGTATACGATTTTCTTATTTATAAAATATCTAATAATTATAGTCATTGAGCGTACTTTTTACAAAAATAAAACAATTTCGAAAACGTTATTATCTATTATATAGAATACAAATATAATAATATACGGAACTAATATTTTCATATACCTAATATCACTCGGATACTGGAGTGAAAAAAATGAATTCGTTTATTTATTAAAAACCAAACTATTAATAATATACCAAAATCTATCTAGATTTTTTTTATGAAAAATGATTTAATAAAATGAGTATTCAACACGGAAAAAAAAAATGTTTTCAAAATAGGTAGGTACTATCTATCGTAAACATCATACAACAAATAACAATGTATATTTTAAAATTCTTCCATACCACAAAAACTATTTAAATACTTTACAAACATCTGTATAAACTTTATAAATAAGATAATATTATAACCTTTCGGTTAGAAATCGAACTAGAGCACGGAGCGCGAATTTCTATAATATGTAATTGAGTATACCTACCTGAAATTGCATATAATACTAATCATATATAGTTATCATCGGCATTATTATTATATTATGATCGAATCGAATATTGTACACGTTGTTTTTCTTAATAATTTACCGGTTAAATAATATCTTATACGTATTACAGAAGAAAATTAAATAACCCCTTGTTCTGTACGCCCGCGTAAGTGTTATATCATTTTCAGGCGTAATAGCTCTTGGAAATGTATTTTTTTTTCTCATAAAATGTAAAACGAAATATAAATAAGAAAAACCGGTTTCCGTATAACATTATATCAGTGAATAATAATCAGCGTAATGCTTTGCACCTGATATCGAGATATTGATAAAATTAAAACAATACCCCATTATTGTGGTCCGTATAGGTACGGTTAAATATTATATTATATGTGTCGATCACAAAATATATTGTTTACCATTATTTTTTATAATTATAAATATAATAATAATATGTAGAGTATACTGTACAACGGATACTAGACGCAAAAAAATCCAATGTCTCGGATAAATATATTATACTACACGATCTATGTACCTGCCTATATTTTTTTTTTTTGTATATATTACGTATATAAAAAGTATAATAAATTACTAGAAAAAACGTTAATACGTAAATTTAAATACTTCCTGATATCCAAGTGACTGGGCAAGTTAACGATATTTTTTTAACTCGTAAAGTTCAGTTAATTGAAAATAATACAAGCCGAGTTAAGTTAAAAGTTACTCGTATATTTTTTATTAACTTTTAAAGTTAGAAGTTAACTTTGAAAAAAAAAAAAGTAACTTAACTTAGTTAAAAGTTAAAATTGCCTAATTAGGGATAAAAAAAGTCGATATACCTATTATATCGTGAAAAGGTAAAAAAAGGATGGTTATTCTTTACGCTCAAAAAAACTACTCGGGGGACTTCTTCTGCCTGAAAAAGTGCACACATGTAAAAATAAAAATACGACACGTCATTTTAAAAGACCCGTGCATAATTAATAAGAAATCAGAAAATAACTCGTAACTGCCAAGATACCTGCTACGTTATTGTTCGATTCACACTATAGTGTAGTGTAGTAGAATAAGCAGTACCTACTACCTACTTCGATATAATATTTTCTATACCGGACGGACATAAATACTAGCCTCCGTGTAGTTAAAAAGACCGGGCTCAGCCCAATATTCGTGAACGGCCAACGTCGCGGCGCGTGCGTGTCGGTACATCGATTATTACAGGTATTAACGAACACGCTATTCTGGGTACCTACTAAAATTGCGTACGAGTACCAAAAAGTAAAATCCCGTTCAAAAATTTGCATCGTTCTTCGACCAAATTTTACTTGATTTTGACACTTTTGTATAAAGTTAACTTGAAGTCAACACGTTAATTTTGATAAAAAAAAAAAAAAAAGTAACTTATTAAGTTAAAAGTTAATCTGAAAAAAAAAAGTAACGCGTTAAGTAACTTAATTAAAATTAACTTAACTTTTCAACTCTTAACTCGTTAATGCCCAGCCTTGCTGATGTCTACCAATACGAAATTGTTCGGTTTATTAATATAATATTATGCGCAACACCGTGCGTGTATAGGCGGTCAAATCACCAGTCATCGTGTATACCTATTATATTACCGTATTATATTTATCAACTGTCATCATATTATCAATTCATTGTATTTACAATTTATTCGCAATAACACACAACGAATTAGTAAAAATTAAATGAAAAAACATAAATTGTATACCTAGCTCTTTATGTGGTCATGTATAGTTCAAGGTCATCGAGTAGATCTCGTTATGATTCGAGGCGTGTAGAACCGTATCGGCCCAACTCGAAAAGAAAATCAAATTGCGTTTTACCTGAAAATATATTCCAGAATTATATTATGTATTTTCTTCCAGTACCAAACTGGCCCAACACTCGAAAAAACATACCTACTTCGCTAGATTCGCTAGATAGCAGAGCACAATTCGTTTTGTCATTGACATTTTAATGATTATCTTATGGGGTCAAATATATGGCCCAACTCGTACATTATATTATATAATATATATACCCAACATTGTTATTTATGTAATATTAAACCTAAGTGATTGTTTAAGCAAGTATTTGAATACATAACATTTCGTATCTTGTATATAGGCTGAACTAGTGTAACTGAATTTATATTCTTCAATGTCCACAAAAGTTATTGTTTACCTACTTAATATTTTCTAAAATAAAAAGTGGCCCGACCCACAATAAAACTTGGAGAACTTAAAGTCTACGTATTGTGATTGAAAAAGCATTAATTTATACATGTTTAAGGGACTACTTTTTTTGGTTTCATTTGAATTTATGGTTTAAGACAAAAAAAATTAAAAATTAAAAAAAAAAACTTTGGTCGTCCGTATTGTAAAATTTAACATTTGTGGGTTGATGGGCAGATATAGTTCTACACGCCTCATTTACAATATGATAATATAACGAAAGGCAAAAAACAGACGTAGGTTATTTTTTTTTCCTCACGAAGGTTCACCGTAAAAAATAATTTGGTAATAGCTGTACATACCTATACAGTTAAATAAATTAAAGTTAAAATGATTATAATTTAGAAATATTAGCTAAAAGATGAATGTAATCAAAATTACTAAAATATTTTAGTTACCTATATACAATATACCGATACATGGTTAAAGCTAGTCAACACGTAATTAAGCTCGCTACATATTGACATTTTAATGGATTCGAAAATAAATTTATCAGAAATAAAAAGTATATACCTATACCTACGACAATATTCATAATTTAATATACCTAGTTTTACTTTTAATAGGTGCCTACTTATAATTATAAAAAAATTATTGCGATTTGTTGGTAAATAAAATAAAGAAAAACTAAAACAAATTTAAAATCTTAGAGATACCAAAGTATTTACTTTAGGTCCCTTTATATTTATTGGCAGTTAAAAACCTACCAATCTGCCTACAAAATATTAATTAATTTCGCTTTATTTTATATTACAATATAAAATAATAAAAACGAATATTTCAGTATAATATTCATTAATATTACGTTCATTATGATTTTTGATTTTTGTCAAGTAAACAATTTTTACACCATTACGATCGAGTCAACGCGTATCGAGTGAAGTCAAGGGTGACGGAGGTCCTATATCCGTATTTTAAAATTTTTTTTTATTCTTCTTAAATATAACCTGTTGTTATGACAACTAAAATAGATAGTTGTTATAACCAATAAATTTAATTGTAGTAATATAGTGATTTTAACTATAAATAAGCGATTAAAACGTTTCGGTTATTTCATAGAGCTGTCCAAATAATATAATATTATATAGCTCCGATTTTTAATTAAATCAACCAGTTACTGTCTTTTCAGTGTTGTTTACACCCGGTTAATCCCTATACTACTCATGGCGTCCTGTTTAGAAAATAGATACTAATTACTAATACTACTTAGAACATACTAATTACTAATAATTATAAATTGCCTAATTACTATTATATCATATTCCATATATATATATATATATATATAATTGTACATTTGTGTCTATATACACGTGACGTATACCTACACATTGTAGTTTTCCAGGTGTTCATATTTGTTTTTATATTAACGACTATAAACAAAAAAAAATTAGGATACAACCTATATACTCTGCGACTGTGCCGAATATCCAGTTTTCAAAACGCATTTTAAACAATCGACTAAAAATATAAAACAAACCCGGTGACCAAATCAACAATCGTCAACTATGCAATATGCTATAACTACGGATGGATAGATGAGTGGACGGACGGATACTTGTGTTCAGATAACTATACGCCTAATTATTAACTCGAACAAATATTATGTATATTTCCATTACGTGTTTTTGTGTTTTAGTATAGCTATGAGACGGACACCATTTCAAGTATCCATCTATTACACAATTCCGTAGTTTTTTTGGGGTTTTTTTGGGGTTTTTGGAATCGGATTATTACATCGTTTATAACGTTCATAATACATGAATGTATATTATGAACATATAATAATTCATAATACAATGGCTTTGGAGAGGCTTAACAATTACTCGTAACCCACAAAAAACAAAATCGTTTTCTCATAATTGATAGGTATTCAGACAAATGAGTTTCAGAACTCATTCGGTCTTGCGATCAATGTCGAAATTTCTAGTCCCGTCTCCGAATACATCGATTATTTAAAAAATCAATATTATAATATTATATATATACCGTCTTCAATAAAGTCCCTCGTAAATCGTGTCCATTATATTATGTTATTTTACATTTTAGATTAGACGAAACCCAAAATCTCGTATATTATATTATACATTATAGGTACCTACTGCAGGAGTTCTCGTGTATCCATTATTATTTTACGTTGCAGCAACTGTAATAACTAGTCATTTTCGGAATATATAATTCGATTGAAAATTAAAAGAAAAAAAACACTTAACAAAAACGCAAAGACATTGTCAACCCGATTCGTTTTCATTTATAAACACTATATATGTACCTCTACCTATGTAGAGGTACGTTTTTACGATAAAATACGAATATTTGCAATACCTGTAATACTCGTTTCGACCTATAATACGATTTTATTATTATTATTATTTATTTTATTTATTTTCAAACATAATTATAATGGACTTGAACAACAGTAATGCGACCGTACAATGTATAATATGTCATGATGTTATGCGATGATAGCGACCACGGGAGGTATCGCACGACGCGAAGTAAGTGCGTTTTTCACAAATTATTGTTATACCGGTGCATAAAAATGTCGTATAGAAATTTTATTTTATATTTATTTATTTCTAAAATATATTAAATTTATTATTTTTGATGTTACGGAGATTGTAGGCGACGATTTTCTGTTTTTCTTTATCGCGCACGCATACCTAACATAATATTTATTTATTTATTTTATTTATTTTCACATACAAACGGACACAAGGCCCTATTACAATTTAAACACTAATATATATTAGCATAATACTTATAAA
Source organism: Pemphigus obesinymphae (assembly GCA_025469235.1). NCBI lineage: Eukaryota > Metazoa > Arthropoda > Insecta > Hemiptera > Aphididae > Pemphigus > Pemphigus obesinymphae. The sequence continues at coordinate 87 of JAIPRL010002334.1, read as the reverse complement.
ATACTTAAAATATAGACAATAATCATAAATTAAACAATATAATAAAGACATAAGTTCAGGAGCTATAAAAACTGCTAAATTTAATTA